>JAPMNZ010947141.1:0-10995 GCA_029875035.1 Pomatoschistus microps | reverse complement strand
ACATTTCCAAGCTTTTAAAATTTATCTAAAGTGAGTTCCGAGCTACTTTACCCAGGCCTGCACAGCTCATCTTTGCTTACGTCAGTGCGTATCGATCCCCAGTGCTTTAATCTCGCATCAATCTTCATTCACGACAATATGACAATAGGTGAAGTGCATTGTGTTTGCAAACGCGCGGGTTTTTGCTGGGCCCTGATTTCTCCCTGCTCTTGTTTGACGCACGGAATAAATAGCGGATTGTGTGTGTCTTTGGAATAACAAGTTTGTCCGGCAGAGTGAGAGTGCGAATGGGGAGCGCGCTTTACGAGACAGCGGTGTGTTTAAGGCCTTTGTCATCGTGATGCTGGTTTATGAGCTCTGAGCCTCATTATGTGGATCAGTCCTCTGGAGCCTGTCCCCGGACACACGCACTCATATCCGATTAACGCGCACTGATATTTCATTAGCATCTGTAGCGCGGGATGCGTGGATTAAAGGATCTGCATTCACATTTCACAAACGCCTACATTTGCAGCCGCATTTTGGACGATCGCTTCTCATGAGTGTGTAACACTAACATACATTAAACTCTAACATTCAGAGCATTGTTAGTTTATTCGATGTATACATAAAATGTGTATTAAACACAAAGGATACAATATATTGTTCTAGCCAACATGACATCCTGCTTGTTTGTTTTAGTGCATCAGTTAATTGTAATATTTAGGCAATAATGCAGGAAATATTTTCAAGTCTTCCAGTACCCGATTAGCAAGCTACATTACAATTTACAATGTGACATCAGTATAAAACATTCTAAAATAATAAGGCAACATGCACAGAATGTGAGCATTTACACAAATCTAAAAAAAAATTTAATCACGTCTGTAAACTTAAAACTATTTAACATGCATTTATAAAATAATCATTGCAGTATTAGTTATTGAATAACACTATTTAAATCAATACTTTATTAATTACACACAATTGTTAATTTATGTAAATCAAAAACCTATATTTTTATTAAGTGTTCTATTCCTGTATCCCCATAAAACACACAAAGCACTGTCTTTAAACAGACTAGAAGCTACATGTCCAGAGCATGGATCTTTTGTATGATTTCGATGGGCATAGATTGTTTTCTCCTGTCTCCAGTCTGTACTACAGAGCCCACTCCAAGCTAACACGTCCAGTGCTGACCATGCACAGAACATACCACCTTCGCTGTGTCGTACCTGTGACAGTGTCCAGCTCCTTATCTTCTAGAGAGGACAGAGTGTCCTCGTCTCCGTCCAGCAGAGATTCACTCTCAGAGTTCTGATTCCCCAGGGCCTGGCTACGGATGGACTGCTGGCTTTTCAGAACATCTTCCTCTGATGCTGGAATAAGGAACATACAACATACAATCATTGAGAATCTGGTTAAGACAAGAAATGTTTGTGGAAAAGCACAGGCTGGCCATTCGAAAACAACTACAACTACTCGAACTTGGAAGGCATAATGTTATATTTTAGCATTGCATTATGAAGCATAAAGAATGAAAAATACATTATGGAAAAACACTATACGCCTATAAAAAAGTATTAGCAACCTTTATTCATCCAAACTACAACAAACACAATTCATTTTGTATGCTGCGTGTAGGTTTTTTTTGTGTGCAATCCAAGTTGGGTATTCGGCGAGTTCCAAAATGCACAGGCACGACACATTTCACAAAGCACAGTGCTCCACAAAGCATTACTAAGCAGATGAATACATTATATGAATACATTATAGACAGAGCAGACTGTTGGCTACAGCACAGTTGTGGTCCAAATACTTTCCCTCCGCATACCCCACTGACCCACTGCTTAGACACGAGAGCTATGAATAAAACACTTACAGCACACTTTCTGACACGAGATTCGAGAACATTAAGCACAGAAAGAACACTGTAGACGTTAAAGATTTTACGTTTACTGCACATTTTTCTAGAACTATAGTTTCCAAACCAGGGGTATTGTTTACGGAATGCAAGGACATACTTAAGGGGTAATATTTGAATGTTAAATGATTGTAATATTATATGTTTACTACATGACAAAATATATGAGTATCCTGAAACAAACCAGATATTCTTATTATAATTATAGTGACAAAATCATATGGCACTAAACAATAATTTGTCTATATGTGGTACTCTGCATGTTGAGACTTGGGGGGTAAATCGTTTGAAACCACTGCAGTAGACCACCAAACTAAACAGATGTGTGCGTATCTGTGTGTGCATCTGTGTGAGTGTGTGTATGTGTCTGTGTGTGTATCTGTATGTGTGTGTGTCTATGATTATACATACATACTGTCCCTTTACGATGCACCAAACAAACAATTTCAAACTTGTGACATCCAAACTCTCCATGCTGCTAACACATCCAATCTTTTCAAAAAATGATTTGAGGTCGGGGCCTGGATTATTTATGAACCTTCCTAATCTGCAAACATTTACCGACCCATTGACTTGCAGTAGTGCTGAAGCTGTCTGCTTTATACACACAGCACACTCTACTCCCGACTTCACTCCCATCGCAAACTATTTCTGCGGCTTCACCTAAGGGACGATCTTTAGCACTTCCTCCGCCTGCCCGGCCTCTGCGTCACATTGGCCCCGGCTGGAGGCTTTGAAAGTGCCAGCCGATCGGGCCTAAAAAATCTCTTGTCATGGAAAATATGCGGCTCGCTGATATTTAGAATGGTCTTCCTGTAATTAAGCCTCCCTGGAGGATTCTTTAGTTAGCAGCGGTGAAATTACTACCAGCTCCCCTAATACGTACCACATGCCATTTTGTTCACGCTGCCACACTGGACAGGGGACTTATCGGATGAGCCCCAAAACGGCGGCAGATTTTCAACAAAGTGCGGCAGATTTTCAACAAAGTGCGGCAACGTAAACACACGATTGTACGCAACTGGCCGCGATACCTTGTTTGCGCCTGTTCCGAAACGACTTTTTTTTTTTCTTGCAATGCTATGGCTGATTGAAAGAAAAACAAGCACTATTCGGCAAATTGTTTAGACCAGGATGTAACATTGCTAGATTTATGTGGCTAATTATGGGGCATATGTAAAAGAAATGTGCGGATAAGTGACAGGCCATGTGCGCACTTCTCACTCAAGGCTTCGCAAAGTCAATCTTGTTTATTTTTGATTCTTTTAATTTGGCAATTCTGCTGGGAGTTAGTGGTGCAAGTGTGTGAGAGGGAAGCCAGGCCCTCAAGTATTTGTCTCAAATAGAAGCACGGGTTGTAGTTGCATAAGGGATATTGACTGCAGCGGTCGGAAGGAAATGTTGGTTCTTTTGTTCCCCTGTGCTTAATGTATATATCCAGACTGATGGGGAAAAATAATAATAATACAATGCCAAGTCACTACCTCACAATACATCTCTGCATCTTTTATATATCAGTTCCCACTATAGATTGTAATGGACAATAGTTAAGAGTAAATCTTAACTATAACATTTCAGCTATTGTGCAACAAGCTTGTTATGGGGCGGGTTCACTATGGAAGATTTATGTTCATTCCTCTCATACCAGTCTACAAGAAATTAAACAAACATGCATTTTGGTGTTTAGATCTAAACTGCTTTTTTTAAATGATATTCTGACCAGTGTATTTGACCCAGCAGAGTAAAACATGAAATCGTTCTTTATACCTGCAATTAAAATTAAGTGTCATGTAAGGTTATTACATGAAAAGTGTGAACCCTCAACATAAAGCAGCCGTGTGACAAGAAGCAAAGAATGGAGTGGGGGGCTTCATCACTCATCACAAAGAGCACAGGAACGTTCACAGATCCAACAAGAGTTCCACTTTTTCCGAAAGCCCATTTCCCCAGTGCGGGCTTCAACTACCTGCTTATGTGACTTGAGGTATGCATGGTCGCGGCAATTAAATTGTCAAAATTAACACATTTGTTTTTAACGGGAGCTGGGCCAGGGGCGAAGTCATGAGGCGAGTATTGATTAGACCAACAGAGACATTAGTCTTCAGGTATTTACTCAGCCACCTCTGGTCCAAGGATCTGGACCAGACCAAATCAATCCCCTCACAACATGCCTCTTTGCGGCCGTAAATACTCAGAGAAGCACTCCAAGCTGCTGGCTCCAGCCTTGTATATCCTCCATTGGAGCCTGGCACTCTAAAACACACTTATACCAGCTGACATAAGAATATAAATGATTACCTATTATGATGAAGAAATAACTTTGTAAATCTAGTTAAAGGAACATAAATGTATTTGGTACTTCCAGACAATAGAAGGCTGTTGGTACTATAGTTAGTTCCTCTATACCAGACAGTAGTAGTACTATTGTCTGGTATAGAAGAACCAAATAGTATTTCTACTAAGCCAACAAAATGTATCTAACTGAACTAGCTTAAGGAAAATTATGCCATTGTTGCTGGTTTTCTAACATTACTACATAACACAATCTATAATTACATTGTAATAATGTACAATGAAAATTAACCTGGACCAGAGAGAGACATTGAACTAGGTAATACCACAAGCGCAAATTAGTATGCAGGCAAGGTGTTCCAAATTAGAACACCTTGCCTGCATACTAAGCACAGTCCAAACAAGCTGAAGTTAACAAAAAACCTAGCAACCAAAATGACACTCATTTCATTTCCTTATTAGATAAATGAACTTAAGGACCGACATTTTGCCTACTGTTCATTTGAACCACCTCATTAAAACACAGAACACGATGTGTATTTTTATTTTTACATTCATTTTCTGAATATATGTTTAACACAAGACATCTACGATCAAATAATTCAATATTCAGGGAATCTGGTTTATTTTATTTTTTTCAAATAATAGGATTAGTATGACCTCACGATACATCAAGATTTTTCAATAATCAACACATTTTATTAATGTATAAATCATTAACTGCTCTATGCACACATTTCTACACATGTATGTGACGGGGGATGTGATTTTAAGACTCAAACAATGTTAACAGAAATTGTGTGAAATACATAAATAATTAAAGTTCTGAGGGAAACAAACAACATGTACATCCCCAGGTGGCTCCCCTTCAGCTTTATCTGCCTCAAACTAATATAAAATGTAATATATGCATTTGAAACAGCAAATGGATTAAGCAAAAGGGTCATTAGATACAGCCCTCAGGATCACACTACACTCATTTCACAAATACAATGAAATCCTCAATAATGCATGTATTTTCCCAAATCAAAAATTCCATTGTATTTTGAAGTGTTGGCTAAATGATGCTTACAGTAATGGTCTCATGGTGCAGTAAGAAGCACATGTTGAAGATCTTCCTACTGCTCCTTTAGTAGCTGGCCACGCTGATGCCTCTACACCTAATATTGTGAGTGGGGGTCTGAGAGAGCGTCCCGCCTCAGTCTGATGAATATAATTACAGCCAGATCTGACCTTTGTGCGGTCGGAAAGCCCAGCCCCGCATTCTCATCCTGAGCTGCACTTCCGCAACAAATGTAGGGTCGACTAAAACAAGACGAAAGGTCCTCAGCAGACCCATGCCGTCAGCCTTCACTGTCACGCAGCCGTTCTAATGATATATTCACCGACTTTAGCCTCAGTGTGGACCAAGTACCGTCTCTGGGGGCAACACGAATGGCTGAAGGCTCCAATACCGCAATTGACTTTGAAAATAAATGTAAAAATGCCGGGTTTCTCTGAGAGGAATATATGCAACATGTGCACTGGAACCTGAATAAGAAAATTATACATGTGGCAAGGTTGTAATTTCCATTAAGTATTGCCAGTATGTTGTCACTCAAGACTTTTATTTTGGCTTATTTAGACTTTGGTAATAATTAAATAAAGCATACATGATAAAAGTTGTTTCTAATAGGATCTCTTTCTTTATAAGAGAGAGAGAGATGACCAGTTTTGCAATTAGTGTTGTTTTCAAAGGATAACCGTAACTAATGCTAAATCAAATTGGAAACAGCACAAGAAACAAACAACAAAAAGCAGTGAATATAGTTACTCACATAAACCGGGCTGCTTAGTGGCACCAATATGGATTAGGGCTCTAATGAACAATTATTTTGATTAGTTGATTAGATCATGAAAGGTCAGTGATTATGTTTTTTTCAACATTGGCAAAAAGCTCAAGTGGAGAACATGTGGAGAACAATTGTTACACATTGGGTTGTTTGATTAAATTACTTCACAAACACATTTTCAATTAGTTCTGAAGTCCCTATAGAATATTTGTAAAACCCTTGTCTCAGCATTTTTGAGTCTAAAAAACCTTGTATGTAATCTATTCAATAAACTAAAGTTGACAACAATGTCAAAAATCAATGAGTTGCGATTCACTGATTTACTTGTCACAGCCCTAATATTGAGATATATTTGTACAAAAAAAATCAAATTATTTGTCTTGTCCAGCCTGGTCGAAAACAACAATGATGCAACTCACTACTAATGATGTAACACAGTCCTACTCACTGTAGATCAAAGTGCTGTCCAATTAGTTTAGTTTAAACTTTTGTTTGTGGTCAAAATGAAAATAAATAATGGGACAATTAATTTAGCTAAAATCACAAATTATCCGTAAACTGTAAACCTTATGCTTGGGCCCCTTTTCTCCCCTTTTGGGTCAAGTGTTTTTTGTCCAGGTATTTTTGGGTTTTATAATTTTTTGTAGGATCATTTTTATTCATAGGTACATTTTAATAACTTTCTGTAACTTGTTTTTGTAATATTTTGCAGCTCAGGAGTATAAGTAGCCCTGTCCTGGTGCACTCCCGCCCCTCTCTACTCTCAGACTGTTTTGTTACACCTGCCGAGATGAGCAGGCGCTGCACGCTCCCTCCTGGTCCTGTTTGCTGCCTTCTCAGACACCGCATGGTTTGATTCCTTTAGTGGTTTTTAAGCTTTTTTCCTGAATTAATTTTTTCTGATCTGGTGGGTCCGGTGGTCACATGTTGGGATTTTCTTGAATACCTGGGTGCCGGTATCGGTTTCGAGCGGATAGGATTGGTTTGTTGTCGGCCCATTTTGTTTGTTTTGGCTGGCCCACCAGGTCCAACTTTAATTTGACTACTTTGGGGTTTTTTTTGCATTTCAGTAAAGATCAAGAGGGTTAGGGTTAGGGTTCACTTACTTAAAATAAAATGTATCAATAAAAATCTTTTTTGAACTCTGAACCGTGTCCTCAAGTATGTCTTGTCCTTCTGGTTACAACAATAACAAATGTCACCCAAGAGTACAAATATAGTGTCATAAAAGCACAATTTCACATACAAAGCGACGCTATTCAACACAAGAGAGTCCGACCCAACTTTGCCTTTCCAATATTGAAAACAGAATCCCCAGAACACCTGTGGGAACCTTCCCAGCCACAGCCAGTGCAAAGTGACCCATAGCATGCCTTAAACACATTTAGCGCAGTTAGCGGAGAGCCATGACAGAGCCTAAGTGCTGTCTGCTCTCTGTCATGAACAAGCTGAAGAGAAAACAAGCGAGCCGGGTGGACTTAAGATGGAAGCACGGTCAAATGCAGAGCCATGCTACAGCTGGACTCCAACGCCAAGTCTCCAGTCGCCAGTATACGCCAGGCCACCAATCTCCCTGGATCCCTCGCTCCCCATATTGCTTTTAGATCACACTCTCGTTGACTCTTGTCCCACCTGCCATTTAAAACGATACGATTTTTTTTTGGGAAGGGGGAGGGGCTCATTTATTGAAGCCCGGAGTGGTTGATTGAGCTGCTAAACCTGGTCGTTTAGTGCAGGCGGTAATGGTGTTGCGGTCTGAACGTGTGCAGAGATGAGGGATTACACACACACTCGAGAAGAGAAATGCGACTCTGAGCACTAATGCAGAGACGTGTGTCGTTTGGAAGTGGCTGCGGTGGAATGTTGGCCTGTTCCCGGTTCAGGGTTATTGAAAATCTGCACCTGTCTCTGCGCGGGGACAATGCGACTGTAGCAGATCATTGATTAAACCAGTTACAAGTGAAAGCGAAGACGGGTCAATGCGGGTGCGTTTGTGACAAGTCTGCATTGTGGCTAAGTGTAATAGATTATTGAAGCCTTTTTCCAAACCGCATTTAAGATTTAGTCTGGTTTTTGAGCTGCCAAATTACACACAAGTACTGGGCTGGTTTTGTGGTTTACAATGATCAATTCTACCCCAAGAGACATGAACTATTCATCACTGCAAGTTAAATCAATGTATTCCATTTAGGTTGCTAAATGAATTTAAAGACTGTAAGGATAATATGTATAATGCATAATGTGTTGCTTAATCCATGCCACTTCGTACAAATTGTATTAAAGACGTTAAACAGGTGGGTAGTAATGTCTGCCAGGTTTTGTCATCCAAGTTCTACAATTAATTACAAACTTAAGACTGTATAAGGACAGTTCTGAGACATGTATTGAGATGGTACAAGACTAAATTAATATTAGCAATGATTATGAAGAGCCAGATTAACTAATATGGTATGTATTATGCAAACCATAATGCAAAATCGCATCGTTTTAAATGGCAGGCAGGACAAGAGTCATCAAGAGTGTGATCTAAAAGCAATATGGGTAGCGAGGGATCTAAATTAATATTAGCATTGATTATGAAGAGCCAGACAAACTGACATTGTATGTATTTTGCAAACCAATAATTGACGAATAACCACTATGTGACATGTACAGCATTTGCAACAATTGCTGAACTCAGTGTGGCCATTACTCTTGTATCAATTTACAATATGCTCCTAACATGGCCGATATAGGTGTGTGTTTTTGAGATGTGATCAACGAGTGAGGGGTTGGAACCAAATAAGGTCTTTTTGTCTCGTGTACATAAGTGAATATAATCTATGACCAATATATAGACAACTGTTGCATCACCCAACATAACTCTTTAATACCTACAATGTCTATATTGCCACAAGCAACTGATTATGGAAATATGAAATGGCAATTATTCACAAAAGAAAGAATAGAGCAGCAAAGTAAGGACGGAAACTTACCGCATCTAGCGTCCACTGTAATGCATAAAAAAGCAACACAAGTTTGCATTCAATAATAAGATGCTTTCTGCACAGATTTCTGCAAATGCTATGCTAACACCCTTGTTTGCTTAATAGGAGCCAGAGGGGTAAATTACCTGTGTGAAATTCAAATACTTTCTCGCACTTTACGAGAAGTATTTCTAACGGTGAACCATAAATCTTTTACTGCTACGACGGGGCTAATCTTTATGGCCTTGTACGTGGTGTGAGGCGTGGGGGGGTTGACTGACCGTGCTCTGTGGCGGCTCTCAGAGTGGCCTCGGAGTGCGTGGATCCGAGCGGGTTCCTGGCAAAGCGACGTCTCCGCCTTAAATCGTCCTCCCAGTAGTCCAGGCGCCAGAACTCCCTCGGCCGGCTGCAGGGAGACAGAGGTAGCACATGTGTTAGCAATTACCAGCCAGCATGCTACAACTAGGCCCGGCATTTACGCTATAGGACATAAAGACAGCTTTGTGTTGTAGTCTGACTAGGAGTTTTGGCCCAAATCGGACTTTGAAAGCACCTAAATGCGAGCCGCGGGCGCAATCATTGTGTTTGTGTCTTTGATAATGACGCTAGCGCCTCGTCAGGGTCTACCCTCGTTTTGGGGTTCCTTTCCCCAGGGCTATCCCATTACACGATTGGTAATGACAACACCTTGAGAAAGCAGCACTGTCGGGAACAGGTCGTTTTGGTGTGACATAAAAGTAATAACATGGAAAACAATGATATTGAAATTATATGACTGGTGAAAGATGTGAAGAAATTTTTGAGCTTTAAGAAGTTGTCCAACCAAAGTAAAAATGCTTGTGCTGTGGTTCTCAACTGGTGGGTCAGGACAGAAAAGAAGTTTGCGGGATCAACTTTTGTGGGTCATGAGCCTTGTCTTATGTATCTACTAAACTTTCAAAAAAAAATCTTGAAAGATTTCCTTGAAAAGATGATTTAAGAAAGTAAGGTTAAGACATTTGTCCATAATACAACATTCTCTAGGTCTATAAAATCACTGAAAAATTGATAAACCTAATAAATTAGATCAGTTCATGTAACAAAATTTACTTATAAAATTGTCCCATTGGAAGATATTCTTTTTTTTTTTATTGTTTGAGTATATTTTACTGCTGTAGTCTAACTCAAGGCTATTAAAAAATGTGTGGATATATACAGAATGAATGATCAATATACTAAACATGTTCCTTATATAGATCGCAGTTCAGAGGTATATGCTGATGGTGGGTCCTGATATTGTGCTAGAGAAGCACTAAAGATTGTATATACAGCATATTGACCTAAATCAGAGTTCTGCTTGCGGTAATTATCCATAGAAACCTGAGCAAAATCATCTACATTGAGGGCTTCGTTACAGTAAAACGTATCCTTTCCTATACATTCCCACCATTTCCACTGAACGTTTGCTGCAGTCCACCCCTTTGTCACAGTGCGGACGCCGGCCTGCTCTATGTGCACACTTCTGGGCACGTGCTCCACCCGTCTCATTTCAGGCCCAGCAGGACGCCTCTGGTGGGGAGAGCTGCTGCTGGGAGAGGGAGGGCTCCGTAACAAACACAGGGGATGGAGTGCATACTATAGTGTTACCAAAATTAATCAATGTCTCTCCTCAACACTTTTCTTCACGATTCACATCCGCCTTTACCATGGCGGGGTCACATTATCACCATGTAGGAACTTTTAATGAGCAGCTTGTGTTGTACGTTTCAACCCCAATGTGAACCTGTCCATTATGAATTATGACGTCAATTTTGTAACCAGCGTAATTAAAATAATCATGAATAATATATGTAAAATATTCATTAGGCAATACTCATGGGCCTGTCCAGAGTTATTCCTGTGCCACCTTTTCCATTTGAAACATTTTTCATCAATTATTATGAACTCTAACACATAATTCCAAAGTTGTGTGTTTTCTCTCACCTTTGAGTTTGCCATATAGTGCATGCTGGTAAAAAGTGAC
>JAPMNZ010947117.1:0-13271 GCA_029875035.1 Pomatoschistus microps | reverse complement strand
TGTCAGCTGTGTGTCAGCCATCCTGACACCTACAGTGCACTTTTCTGGGACTAACCACTCCTGAACACTGATTGGACTTGCTGTACACACTCAACCACACACTCTGAATCTGCTAAAACATCTACAGCAGTGCTTCCCAAAGTGGGGTCCAGGGTCACTCCAAGAACAGAAGCACTCCACAGACCCACATTTGAATTTGTTAAAATGTATATAGAAGTTTCATACTATATCATGTTTCATATCATATCATGTGGGTAAAAGTGAAACAATTACATATGGTTCACAGTACTGTAGGGATTGTTATTGAGAGAGAGAGATCTTTAATTTAGTAGGAGGGCCCCAGAGCTGCTCTTCCATTCTGAACAACAGATCCATGGTTATCTATCATGGTTTAAATGCCTTTCATGCTACATATTATTTGTTGATTGAACGTAAGCAATCAACAACATTGGTTCAAAAACAATATGTAAGGATACAGTAATTGCTAATGCTATCGTTGATGTATTTCACAGATTAGTTGGCTGGAAGTTTGCATCAGTGCTCAAGGCCAAATATGCATTGCTTCTATGAATCTCTGCACATGCGTCCTTGTCAGGTTTAATACCAGTGAGCACCTGTGGGCGATAGTGCACAGGGAAACACGTCACTAAAGGCACTTGAAGGAGAGTGTAGTATGGGGGCGGGACTAGCAAACAGGACTTGATTGAGACGTGGCTGACAGGGCTTTTATTGTAATACTGCCTGCAGACTATAACTATTAGTTGTACTAATAGTATTAAACAAAAAGTCAGTTTGTGTATTTTAGATGGAACAACAGACTGGAAGATGAAATGCCTAAACGATGGTTGTGCTCTTGTGTTGGCTGTACTAACTGACTGTACCCATCAGTCAAGGTTGAGTCTTATTATAGGTCATTAGTCTCCCTGCTCAGCTGCGACCTTGATGCTACCTGTGTGTGTGCGTGCGTGTGTGCGTGCGTGTGTGTGTGTGGCTAAATGAGTGCGAGTGTGTGTGTGTGTAGTGTATAAGTGTATTATGTTGCCCTGCTGCATGCACAAAAAGCCTGCTCGGGACTGCTTGTTGTGCTTTTACGTCACTTTAGGTCGTGTGCTTGTGACCGTAACCTTGATGAGCAGTTAGCGCGGCGGTGACTGATGGATGGACACAGCAGGTCACGGAGGGTCACGCAGACTCAAATACAAACCAGGAACACGCGCTCCCAGAATGCTCACAGGACAGATTGTACATGAGAGAAAGTGCTGCTGCTGTAAACATGTGGGCAGCATTAAGGACTGATTCAAACTGTAGTGCTGGAGTGGGAAAGCCTGGTTTACCATATATGTAATTAAAGGGATTTTTTTCCTTTTTTCTATGACACCACCGCAGCTTCCTGATTGGTCAAAATCAATTCAAATCCTTAAAGCCCCTTGTTTGGTAACTACTTGATTTATAACTATTCTCCTCCCGCAAATCTTACTGGTTGTATTTTAAATGTATTATTGGTAAAAAAAATACTTACTGTACTACAAACTTTTAAATCCAAGTTAGGTGAGTGGCATCACCTTTAACATCAAAAGAAACAAAGGTGGATTTTTTGGAGAATTCAGGATGCCAAAATTAATAATTGGGATGTTTTGTTAAATCATTGTGTTTACTATTTGATGATAAATCTATGTTTGGGTACTACTAGTCCACTTCAAAAACAGACAAAAAACAGGAAAATATTGGTGGATTTAGGTTATTTTTATTTCTATTTTTGTCATTTTTGTCTTTCTCAAACACAAGATTTGTCAATAGGACAAGCACAATATGTGGTTTTTGAGATGTTATGTTTACTTGTTCCATATGTAAATCATGTTATAAGGCCAACAAAATGTACTTGATATTAATTTGATCTTTGTATAGACACTACACAATATTATTTTTTCAAAACCTGGTACATATAAATTCTAACAACAAAAGTAATCCTTTTGTTGGTAAACTTATATGTAGTTTCCNATTCAAGCATTAACATATGTTTTTTCAGTGTAGGATACAGTTAGTACAAGGTTCATATTGAAACTTGTCTTGAAAAATTACTATTGGAGAACATATCTGTATTTCCAATTCATATTACACTGTTTTTGTGCAGTGTTCCTTGATTTTCTGAAGACATGGAGTTTGCAGAGACCAGTTTGTAACAGGAGTGATTTTTCAGTGATTTAATTTTAGTTTGTGCGGTTTGTGTTTATTGCGATATTCTATTGGATTTTGATTTGATTTATCTTGCAGCCTAAATGCTACTTGTAAACAGTGTTGGAATAACTTATGAGTTACGCCCTACTTATGATATTTTATAATATAAACAAAGAACACTAGTTAGTTCCTGCGTCAAGAATGAACCTAGTTACAGGAGATTATGTCAAACAATAAAACCTTCTTCATGCCTTCGCCTTTTAAGATTAAAGTAGCAATATGTAATCATCATTAAATGGCCCTAATCTGTCAAAATGCATTCATAAATTATGCTCTTTTTGAATACTTCTTTAACTGATAAGAGTATTTCAGCTGAGATATTTGGATTTTAAAATTTGTTTTACAGCCCAAAAATCGTATTACTGTTTTAATTTTGATGTCCCGCCCTCCACCGTTTTACCAATCAGAAAGTCCATGATCCGGGTTGCCAGAACTCACCGCGTCAAGCTAATCTCACTGGTAAAGTACCGTGTGTCCGCAGAACTAAAAAAGGTGTCATTATGATTCTCAAACCCTTAATGACAAAACAATGAATAATACCAGGATTTCTATCACGGCCTTCATGACAAAGGCGTTTGTGTTTGACAAAACTGGTAGAGATTGCAGTACCACTTTTGGTCAGATTTTTATATACTGCTCCTTTAAGGTTAGATTAAGAGATCCTTTATCTGTCCTACAGTGAGGAAATTTCAGTGTTGCACCACCAGTTGCAGAACAGTAGGTATGAGAACACAGCACAAGGTGAATGAACACAGCACAAGATAAGATCAATAAACACAGCTCTATACTAAACTCTAAGCGAAATAAATTAACACAACATAAAATCTCTAGCTTTAGCGTAATAAGGAAGCAGTCTCTAATTTCTAATAAGAGGCAAAAATTAAGTACACAATCTCTGACTTCTTTACATTATTTTTGATACGTAAACCAGATTTTTCACTTGAGCAATAGATTATTATATTAGTACAACACACAGCATGAGGTTCATATTGATATTGTGCTTGAATTATATCAGATTGCAATGATACCCAGCATTAATTGTTGAAAGGACGATTACACAAGGATTTAAAATGAGACTCCTATTGACACGCCCCCATGCACTATGCACATGGAGGAGTTTCAAATTAATGACGTGTCCATATTTGAGAACCGCTTTTCTAAATATACAAATTGACACAAGTTTTACTCAGACATCATGGCTAACTTTGCAAACAAGCAATGACCTGATACAAGTCCTTGCATTACAGTTGAGGGTGACCTAGCTCAGGCCACAGCGTCTCACCATCATCGCTGTTCAGTGAGTCTGGTTCAGATTTCATCACTCCACAGAATGAAAATAGCCAACCAAAACAAAGCTGTAGAGATGAGAAAAAAAGAGAGACTTTGTGGATCTTCCTGTCCTTCTCCTTTTATCGATTTTAGTGTCCCGTGTCCTCAGCTCTGGCAACGACGGACTGACGCTGCCTATAAGCGTCTACAATGAAAAGATTGACTTAAAGAGCTTGTTCTTTTCATTGCAAAAAGTCTTGTCTTCGTGAGTGGTTCTTTGCGCCATCTTTTTCTTTGACCCAAATCTGCTCCCTCATAACAAGTGGCCTTTACCTCATAACAAGTGACATCATAGTATTTTTCATGAGATTTGACCCGTGTCATTTGAGAGAGTCTGGAAACTCCTTGCCAGATAATTTGCAAAATGTATTCCTCGATAGAGATGTTCGCCATAATTACAGTTTAAGTGGGAGCAAAACAATATATGTCCCAGAATGTAGAACCACTCTCGAATCAATGTGTGTCTTGGGGCATGGAACTGCACTTGGTTATCAGATGATTTAAAATATGTTCAAATACAGTTCCAATGAATTTATTAAAAAAAGGAAGTCCTGGAGAGGTTCATGGAAGAAAGAGTGTGGCGCCCTCAACATGAAGCGAGAGAAGGGAAAGTTAATGGACGTGTGTTTCGGGAATGTGTGTGTGTGTGTGTTTGTGTGCGTGTGTGTGTGTTTGTGTTTGTGTGCGTGTGTGTGTGTGTGTGTGCGCGTGTGTATTTGTGTGTGTGCGTGTGTGAGTAGGGGTGTGTGTTTGTATTGCGTGAACGAGGAGGGTTGAAGCCCAATAATCTTTTTCTTCGTCCAACCCCTTTTCAAACTGTATTTCTCAAAACAAACGTCTGTATATTGTTTGATTTGTTCTGCTGTATGGGAAATATAAGTTTGAAATAAACACTTACAAACTATTTCATCCAGTACATACATTTCTATACAACCATCATGCAACAACTTACAAGGAATCCCTCACTTTGTATGATGAACCTCTGGCTGTTACATTTAATGACCTTCTGTTTTACTGAGCACAAACGCCTTCGTGTGAAACTCCATTAATTAGCTTAATAACGCTTTCTGTTCAAACTGAGATGATTTCAGAATGATAAACAAAGCTTTAGCAGTGGAAAACATGACAAGATACATTTACATAGTCTTGAACTCGACTGAAATTGACGAGTTTATAACATAAAACTGAATGTTTAATACATACTTGATCTTGAACTAGAATCAAACAGAAAAAAAACTTGGATCTTTTCTTTTCTGACCAGAGCAGTTGGTCCGCTCGACCTGCTGGCAAAGACTTGATGAAGGATAAGAATACAGCACCGGTCCCCAGTGTGCCAGTGTGTGCATATGGATAGGTGCATTCGTGACTCCACGTGTGTCTGTGGTGGGGGTGCGGAGGGGACAGATGGCCTGTGCTCTGCTATGTTTTGCGTGCCAAAGATTAGGCCAAAACACTTCATTCTGCACCGAGCCAGCTGACAGGCCGAAATGAAATGTGTTGTGCAAATTAGATATGTCCTTCTCAACATGGATATCCTATATTTTATCCTGGAAAACATTGAAACCAGTCACTTTGTTGCATGTTGCCAATAATGACCTTAAAATCCTAGTATGGTTGATGGTAGAAATGAATGAGCTGGTTTCTTTCATCGCTTGCTGGTGTGTTTTTGTAGTTGTGTACCCATATGAGCTATGAATGGACCTGGAGGTTAAAAAATTATAGATACAACGAAAAAAGTGACATAGCTTCTGTAAGATATGTAATTACATTTTGTGTCGTACCAATCTTGAATCAATTCTCAATTCAGAGTCATGATAATGATTAATTCCCAATGTCATTGTTGAATGAATGAATTAACTACTACCATAAATGTGACAGGTCAAGCTTGATCTCTCTAAAATCTAGGGTCAGTCTTTAGTGTAGACTAATTGCTACCTGTTTATTGGATAAAGCTAATGTAGTCATTAAGTCTGTGGTTTCATGACTCATTTCACCAGAGATGAATAAACTTGCTTGTGAGAATGTGTTAGTACTCACCCAGGACGCACTAATGTGTTTTAAATGTGTGAGGGACTTGTCAGCTGTAGTCCAAGGTTAACCTATAGACAGAGTGGCTTGTAATTATAGTTTCTCACCTACTTTTAGAAAAGGAAAATAGCATTGAATTGTCATGTAGGATAGTGTCCACTAGAGTCCAGTGTTTGACCGTGCAACAATGCAGCTAGTGCTGTGGGTCAAGCTGTGGATGGGAGACAGAGGTGAGACGTGGCAAACAGGAACATTCTTCTGTAAAATCCTTATCTTCTTGATCTTCTCTTGTGTGACTTTTAGAGGGACAACTATTGACTTGTGGGATGTATTAATGGAAAGCCCCTTGAGATGCAGCATCTCATTTCCAATGGGGACCATTGACCCCAACACAAGCACTGGTGTGTGGATTTCACAGTTACAGCTGACTAAAGACACTTGGGGGAAAATCCAATTTGACTTTCAGGTTGTCCCCACATCAAGCACTGTCACTGTCAGCAGTATTGTAGACACCAGGAAAGAGATCAGACTAATTACATTCAATTGAATTCGAACAACATACATTTGTATACAAAATGTTATTATATTGATAGGTTTTGTTATTTCCAGTAGATTTCTAGTGCTATGAGCAGTGAATAATTAGCCATGAATTTAAACTTTATTTATTATTATCAATTACGTTGATAAGTAATCCATTGGAACAAGTTTATTTCTTGCTGTATTGGATGGTACATCTTATTACTCCAAAACATTTAATTTCTGCCTAAAGCGTTTGTTAGGAGTGATGAACTGCTGCTGTACAATACTTACAGGAAACCATTGCACTAGAGGATGTTTTCTCATTTGATCATTTGAATTTGATGGGACAACCTTTGAATCAAAAGTAGTGGTATCTTTGTTGGATATTAAATGTATCTGTAATGTTGTCCATGTCCCTGTATTGTATGTGCACTGTTGTGTATTGTTGTGCATTCTTGTAATTTCCTTCTTCTGTGTTCTATGTATGTGATAGTGTCTGTGGAAATTAATTTCCCTCAGGGGGCAATAAAGGTCTATAGCTATCTATCGTAAAGACCATTCGATGTGATCATTTAAAATACAGTACAGCAAGTGCTTGTATAATGCTGTGGTCCTCATACCCTTGTTTGGGAAACATAGTAGAGAATCATGTTTTCAGGTTATTTGAAGAAGTTAGAACTACATGGGACTTGAGGGTTCATGGCTCAAGCGCAAATGCAGGCGATAAACCTGGACCACTGAATGATTGGTACTAGTAATTTGCATATGGTATTTAGAAAAGCAATGTCCTTTAGTTCACGGCTGACCCCAGTTTTGCCCCCTGTTCATCTGCATTCTTGCTCTGTGTCCTGGCTGCTGTTGTGTCCTCCGGCCTCCCCTCTGGTTTCATGTCCCCGCTGACAGTGGAGCTGTGCCCTTGAGCAGTGTTCCAGAAGCAGTAAATATCCCTCTGTTCGTGTTCCTTTGTGTGATCTTTGCAAATCCACTGGCATCTCTGAGGAATTGGACTTGTGTGACCTTTTGCGGCACCTACTATAAGGTCCCAAGCTCACTGCATATAAATGTGACACTGGTGAACATGGGATCTGAGGCTTCTGAAGATACAGTACATAAGAATATGCAAGTCTCTGCAAAGGAACTGGGTGTACGACCGTTTTCATCTTAAATCACAGCACTGTCAGTTTATCTCTGTCTCCAGGCAAATATTGCTGATCACATAAACAATGGCCACAGGGCTGTCGGTGTTTAGTCCTTTTGTTGATTTGTCAGTGATGGTTTCTTGGTTGACATAAGATTGTATTAGTCAACTAAGTATCCAAACTAAGTTCTCTAGGAAAACAGAAAAACTCAACCAAAGTTGGGGTTTACGTTGATATTCAAGCCGGAATAATCTCTCCATTCATAAACGTATCAATTCTTTATCAAATACTTTATTAATAGCAATGTTTTGAGAGCTTTTGCCAGACCCCCATTCAGTGGACTACTTTTATGCTAGCTATAAAAATACTGGCTCACGACTACGATTACAGTCCACTGTGGTGATTGCAGTGTTGTGTACAATGAACAGTCACAAGAGTGGCTCACACAGCGCTCTGTGTGGTGAGAGCTCCTGACCGCAGCACTTTTCAAGTCAATTATTTAATTACCGCAACAACACGCAACCTCACAGCCAGAGACTGGGGTACCACAGACCAGACCACAGACCAGACCACAGACCAGACCACAGACCGGACCACAGACCGGACTACAGACTACAGTGTGCATTGTGACCCATGGTCCTCAAGATGGGTACTCGATCAGAAAGCGTTGGGTTGCCAGTTTCTTTGGTGAAATTCAGTGAGTTTTGGCTCTACCTAAACCTCAGCACATCTATAATCAGAGCTCAGCTTGAATAGCAGAAACGTGAGCAGCTCAGTCTGTCTCTGTCTGAAACTATAGACTCATGGTTGTGTTGTAATTGTAGTTTCATTTATAGATCAGCAAGTGTGTGATCCCTTAAATATTATTTTGAATGCTTGTAACGGATAGATTGTGTGAAAGAACTGAAGCAATGTTTCTTTTTGCATTCCGAACTATATTTCATTTAAAATCTAAGCAGAAAATTATGTTTTTTAAAGATTTTTGTAATTATATTTTTTAACCGTTGATATGAGACGTTCCATGTATTTTAGTTTTTGTAAACGTTTTTTTGCAGTGGAATGATAAAATCCATGCAGACATGTGAGACACAACTGTGTCAATGAGATAATTTTACCCCAAAGTAGGCTTGACTCCTTTCTTCCTTTGTTATAACCTCACCCATCACCATGGAAACCGTTTCCATGCAGACCCGTGCCATAGTGTGAAGGCGTCGACCAATCACACGTGAGACTCGTCTGGTCCAGAGCATCTGTTCCTTCTGTGAAGCGCTCAGAGTTTACTGGTACTTCCGACATCAACTCTTTGTTTTAGATGCTACAGGACATTCCCACAGCTCTGCATTCCCATAACTCTGCTGTCTCTCTGCATCAGGGATCTGATTAATCCTGAATACTCATGCTCAGCATCATACAAACTATCAATAATGAATATACAACATGTGCGCTGTAATATACAACCTTTACAGATACAAAAATTGTTGCCTTTAGACTAGAATGAACCTGGTGTGCATGCATCTATGTATATAGATGGACAATGCTATCCCGCTAGCTCAATGAATTCCAATAAGAAAGTGCTCATGGACAAAGTCTTGCTCCAACTCGCTCTGGCTGCTAGTGATTTGTATTGAAAGTAACCTCTAGCTCAGTAACCGTTTGTGTCTCATTAAAGCCCATTTTGGGCTTTAATAATCTGTGGTCATCCTCAAACTTTTATTACAGACTCATGGTCCAGAGTTAGACAAACACTTCACACAAAACAACACATGTAATCACAATAGTGTTTCTGTTTTCATATGGTCTTTGTAAATCCACATATGAACAATATAAGGATTGACCTCCAGTTTGTATTAGCAACCATCAAGCAACATGTCTGCCCCTTTTGCATTGTGATGCTAATGGTGTCTGAAACATATGCCCATATAAGGACATTTTCTTCAGCTAGATTATGTTGGAATCGGTTTCTTCCTCATTTAGCAGACAATATGGTGACGTCAGCACTCAGCCTGTCCTCTCCCAACATGCAGTATGGTGGTGGTGGTTGGAGTGTCCAAATCGGTAGCCTCGCTTTTGTCATCCCAGGGCAGCTGTGGCTTCAACACCTCCACAATATATCCACAAACAGCTTATCTACATATACTTACTTACTTGTTTGACTGTGCTGATAGAAATACCTGCACTAAACATGAAACATTTCTGTATAGTTGATAATTACCAAAATGCCCTGAGTTTGTGGGCACTGGCACAGGTAATGACCAGTGACTGGGACATCATTATTGTGTGTAGCATTTCTTCCTTGAGCTTGTACAAATTGCCCCTTACTCTATGTGCATTTTATCATAAGAGCCGCTTGATCCGCCACATTCATGAATAGGATTAGATGGGTGGTATGGGGGGGTGAGGGTCCCATGCTCCAGGGTGCTGCTGTGAGAACAGAGGGTGTCCCCAATACAACAGGGAAAAGCCCCTAATCCTATGTCCAACTGCTCCCAATAATTGAAAGGGAAGCTCTGTGGTCCACACCTCCTAAAATAAGTATGTTATTTTGGCCTCACAGAGATCGCCGTGCTTCATTCTACGGCCGGCATTTATGGCCACATGCTTTTCCACCGCTCACGCCGTGCTTTGTATTGGAAAACGGGCTGATAAGCAGAATGACAATAAAGCAGAGGCAACCAGAGAGAATGAGTGGGTGGGAGAGAGTGGGCGTTGACACGGACACGTATGGGCTTCAGTTAAAAAAAAAAAAAAAAAAAATCACTGTTGCACTTGCACCCAGTCCCCCTCACTGGTGTAAATGAAGTTGAGGAGAAAAAAGAAAGAGAGAGACGAGGAGAGGCAAGCTGATGTCTCTTCTGTTATGGTAAGTGCTGAATAACTTTATTATTATAGGTGCTTTCTGGGGCAGCTTTTTGCACTGCGCGGAGGGGATTTACTCATCCTGTTGACATAAAACAGCTCAGGCTCTGGGGCAGGGAGGGGAGTGAGCGCGGCGGAGCGGATTTGGCGTGTGTCCTCTCCGCGGCGTGAAAGACAAGAGAGGCGATCTGCTTTTGTTTGGCTCACCGCACCGTCGGGACCTTTCCCTCCTTCTCATTGCCCCCTTTTCTTATACACACACCCCCTCACGCTCAATCGATTCTGCAGCGGAAGGAAGTGATTCAATCCACCACCTTTTACGGCTAGCATTTCTCACATTTTTTTTTTCTCCCGCTTGCCAAATGGTCTGATGTTACCCTCAGCAAGGATGTAGGAGCAAAGAGACTCAGAGATGAATGGGAATCAGGTTGCATTCGGTTTGGACACATAGTGGGAGACAGAGCAGGGAGGATGGCAGTGGAAGAGGGAGCGGTGCAAGTGAGTATGGTTTGAAGTTCCAATAATAAGCGGTAATGTTATTGAGTCATGCTAAAGAGCTGGTTGTGTTTATAGTCGCGCGGCTAGCTTGTCCTCAGGGTTTAAAGCACCATGCATGTTTATATTGTGTAATGGACTGTGTGATGCTTCAGAGATGATCACATTGCAAGTTGTGCGGCTGCTATAAATGTAGACACTGCAGGCGGCCGCCAAGTCAGTGTTGTTGGTTTGGGGAAATGTTTTGAACCTGTGCCACTTTTGTTTGGCTATAAATTGTGATTTTCTTCTTTTTTAAGGTTGCTTTGAGGTGTTAATAAGTTTGGTATGGGCTTAATTTATTTAGGCGCATTGGGACAAATACAACAAAAGCATTGTATGCTGATGTTTAGGAATATTTTGTATTGTATTATTTAGTTATTTATATTTCCTTTTATTCTTTGATTGCAGCTATCCGATTGACTCAATGTAGCGATTTATTGAAAATCTGATCATGTAGAGCCCATGTCTATTAAAAAATATTTTTGCTGCAGCTGTTTGACACTGTCGGATGCTATGGATTATTTATTTTGTTTTGTGAGACTGAATGTTGTCACTGAATAATAAAGTAAGACATACGTGTTGGTACCTCCCACTCACACCGTTCCCAAACAAGAAGGCAAGAAAGAGTCTTCATCGTCTGTAGGTCTGTGTTGGTCTTGGCTCTAGGTACATACAGTACATGAAAACTACAATCACTGATGCTATGGCAAGGCAAGGCAAGGCAATTTGTATAGCATAGTTCACACTGATGAAAGTGATGAAAAATCAGTCAAAAATTACTCAAATTTGTCAAAATATATATTAATTTGAGAGTATTCTAACTGCCTTGAAACAAGATTTGCCAATCGGACAAGCAAAATTATCGTGTTTTAAAAGATACAAGAAAAGTGTTCCTTCATGAGAAAATAAAGCAACAGTTCTCGAAGTAAGACTAAATGGCTTTGCCCCATTCACAATACAAGACAGTCAGAATGTACTCATATTAAGATTTTAAAAAACACTTGATTCAAGCAGTTATTTCTCCATATTTCACCACCTTTTGCTGTTCATATATAAAGCAACTCCAAGTGCTCAAGAAAACAAGAAAGAAACAATCACACAAAGCATTAAAAACATAAATAATCACCGCACATTAAAAAGAGTTAGGATGAAGTCCCTCAGTTGTCTGCACAGCTAAACAGAACGAGAACTGTTTTTAACATGGATTTAAACGTTGTCAGAGAAGAAGCCTGTCTCACATTTTCAGGAAGACTGTACTTGATTAATATCATACTTTCACACTTATTCCTTTTTTCTTGCACCTAAATGTATTTGTTCCACTCTACACCCATCAACAAGTCACTGGGCTAAATGCTGCATCACCATGACGACCCCTGAACTATTCAAAGTATGTACGGGAATGTCGCAATGAGACCTTTTCTTTGCAATAGTAGGAAGATGTTTGTTGTTTTTTTTGTAATTTACTATTTGAGTTCTTCTTTGGTTGAATAAGTGACAATGAAGAAATGCACATGTGGTTTGAATATCATCAATATACTGTTTGTATCATGACGGGTCAAGTCACAAGCAGTTTAGATTTTTCAAATCATAAATATCTTGTTTGAAACTAATGTTGTTGTGTAAGTAATATAATGAAGTTTGTGTAATCAGTTTAATGGTTACAAGTATGAAAATACATACTGTTGTCCATGGACATAGTTGTTGGTCATTTAATTTCACAATTTTCTTTGATAAATCATTGCCGATACAAAAGCTTTCTAAGCTTCAGCGACTGAGTAAACAATGAATCCTAGGGCTGTCAAAGTTAATGCTTTACCTTGTGCTGATTTTTCAATCAGAAAATCTGAATTTAGGGTTGGTATCACATGATTTGGGTTGCCAGTTTCTTTGGCAAAATCCAGACCTGCAGAAAAATGCATGTGCATAATATGCAGGAACACATTGTGTAATTGTAATGACTTTGTTAAAGTTATCATGGCTCAATCATAGATGCACAATTGGCAAATATGTACATGGATTTTTGTCTTATTCGTTTTGATAAATTTACATGTGGTACATGTGATCTGAATGGTTATGTTATTGAACAGTTATATTGTATGTTCACATGTCCATGCTATTTCTTTTTGACACATATACCGATTACAATTAATCTGCCATTTCATAAAAACAAAAGTTTGCCAGTGACATAATATTAAACTGTCTATTTGTTTTAAGTGTGACACAGTGGCGTAGTAGTCTGAAATTTTGCCTCTCAGCAAAAAAGTCTTGGATTAGATTTCTTCCTGTGCCGGTGTAGGTTTTCGTTGGGTTCTTTGGTTTCCTCTACTATTATAAACATGTATGATAGCCTTGATTTAATAAAACATTTATTTATATCACCACCAACACAAATAGCAGCAGGTGGAGGAAAGTTTACACAGGACACAATCTTAATGTAATAATCGAGGTAACTTTTCTATAACATTATTCTGTAATACAAAAGGTAAAACTCTCCAGATCCGTGAGTCCTGACCAAGCTCTATCAGCAGATAGGTCCCTGGGCGCTGCTGTGACCACTGTTTCTGACAGGTTGCCTGAGTGGCATTGGAAGATGGGTCAAATGCAGAGGACTTCCCCACAATAAACAAT
>JAPMNZ010947110.1:0-11134 GCA_029875035.1 Pomatoschistus microps | reverse complement strand
AAACATAAAGAACACAGATCCAGGGATGTCACAGATTATTACTACAGCAGTGAAAAGCACAGCATGTCTTCTTTTAAACGAGAGTGGATATTTTACATAAAAGACACTAATCTCTTCCAACACAATATGAACACAGGCTGGTTGAAGGATTACCCCCGTATCGAGCGCACGTGCAGAAGACTCCACTACACAGCTGCACCCCACCTTCCTCCTGCCCATATATGGACAGAGGAACACCTGGCTTTATATACTGTTCAATTTCAGATTCCAATGTTAAGATAATAGGGTGACAGAAGAGTGGTGACTTGGTGATAATGAACCAATATATATGCATTAGGGAAAAGCGATCCTTATGCTTCTCAAAGGGGGAGCACGCCGCGTTCATTCATCATAACTTCCTCCTGTTTTTTCACGCAGGAGTCTGTTGCGTGTGCCGCCTCCGCCTCGACTCTTAATAAGGAAACTTTCTCAGACAATGTCGGAGATGCCTGTTCCTCCCGCTGAACTGCAAGTGAATTATCAACTTTTAATGTGATTTGGAAGTCAGATAATGTGCCAAGATTTTCGGTGAGATTCTCCCGGCAGTAGATAAGGCAGGTTACAGGATGGCCCAGCGCAAACCCAGGATCTGATTGGTCCCAAGACTCTCAGAGGTGAGAAAAGTGCTTTAGTAAACGTATACAATACTCACATAAAAACACTTTTTAATAGAATCTATCAACCTATAGTTCCTAACTCTAAAACTAGTTTTCATACATTTTTGGCCTCTGTCACATCTTTCGATCATCTTTTTCATACAGAAAAGTGAATAAAGAGGACCACCCTGATCCAGCCAATCAGCACTCAGCCCAAAGCGTCAAACAGTAAATTTGATATAGAATGAAATGATTGAACATAAGATTAAGATTGCATGTTGGGGTAAAACAACAAGTATTATTTATGAAAAAAAACATTAGGTATAGTTAGCTTTAAGTATCAAATTATTTCCCTCACATTCTTGTATATTCACTATTATTGAAATGTTAGTTGCAACTTCTGGAAGGAAATAAAAACATGACAAAAGCTTTTAAGTGGTGGTTTTCATACCTTCATTTGAAAACAAGATGCCGTCAGACCTCTGGAGAAAAGCAGGGCAAGGCCTGGTTTGTACTGTGATGGGAGACCTCTGGGAACAACAGGTGCCACAGTGGGGCAGCTGCAGCTATAAAGTGCCAAACTGTTGTTGTGTCCTTAGGCAAGACACTTCACCCACATTGCCTAGTATGGCAAGACCTTGCTTCTGTCAGTGTTCCCCAGGGCAGCTGTGGCTACAGCAGTATTTTATCACGACTGTGTATGGAGTGAAAGAATAATGACATGTGAAGCATCATTGAGTGTTGAAAAACGTTATATAAAACCAATGCATTCCTAATGATCATAGAAGCATTGCTAACCTCTGGTACACACTCATCTACAAGCCACAGTGGGAAACTTCCAGGATACCTCATATTTTACTAATTGTGAGCTCAGATTACCGGCTGTAATTTCCCCACGGTGGCACTAATAAAGGTATCATTCATTCAGTCATTTACTCCCATTTACTGTTCACTACAGAGATCTTTTCTTTCACAGCACTGTGGTCATGGATTTAATTACAAAATATAGCTCTAATCAGAATCCCTGGTGTCACTGGACAAGTTCAAGAACATAATAAAAAGTGTGCTTACCAAGGTATGTTCATGTTTTCTTGAGAGATATTTAAAAATTAGAAATTTTGTTTTTATACTTACGCTAAGGTAGCCAGATCTGTCTCGCAAAAGTGGTTCTAAATCTCAACAAAATAAATATAAACATATATATAAATATATAGTTATATGTAAGTTAACATAATAATGGACCCGAAAACATAGTTCACCTCTTACCACAAGCACAGCTAACCACTTGTTGAACATTGAAACAAGTCAGAACAGCCTTCTAACCTGTCAGAATGATGTATGGATGTACACCTTATTTATCAGCGTAGGGAACTTTTTTCTCTGCATTTGACCCACACCTGGAGGAAATCTACGCAGACATGGGAATAATATCCAAACTCCACTTCAGGACCCTCTTGCTGAGAAGCGAGAAGATGCCACCACTTCTAACCTGTATGAATGACCTTAGAAGCATGGCTAACTACTTTGACCTTGTATGAATGTGACACCGGACGCACTGTGGTTTTGTGCTGCTCTTTTGAATGTCGCGGCGCCATATGCAAAAGATTTTCAAAGCAACTCATTCTCTCAGAACTCTCACATGTTGAAAACTCTCATTCTCAACATGTACAGAGTAGAAAGCACAGAAACGGTAAACGTGAAGAGTTGTCTGAAAAGGAAAAAGAGCAGAAAAAAAAAGTACTGGAGTAAAAGTCTTTTTGCTGCCTCTGCAATCGCCCAATGGGAGTCGTATAGTGCGGTTGAGTTATGTCCTGGCCTCGGCGCATGGACTGGCATCAGCGTGGTTTAATAAAGAGCACCGCCCCGGCTCGGCTCGTTCATGTACCGGCCGTTTGTTCTGTGTGTGTGGTCAAACAGGGAAAGTCCTAAAGTGAAATTGCGCAGGTCTGACGTAGCGGGTTGTAAATCTGTGGTGTGCGAGCTCCTTTCAGGCCCCATGGCAGATTTGCGGCCAACGCTACGTGGGATGAGCAGCAAGATTAGCAGCGTCCGGAGATTGATTACGGCCATAATGTCGTAATAATGTGACATAAGGAAATGCTAATGGTGTTGTGTGAGGTCAAAATGCAAAACAAAGAAACATGACGTATTTTAAGTTGTTACAGTCGTCTTGGTATGAGATCAAAAACAAACATCTTGGTGAAAGACAACCACAATTTTACATTTGAACAAGCAAAAAGTAAGTCTGACTCTGTGTAGTTTAATCAAAAAGTATTTAGGAGGATTTTCCCGAATTTTAGGAAAGAACCGCCCTCTCCACTTTATGAACTAAAATCTCTAGTCTTATTGGATGAGCACATATCACCAGAATGATTGACAATTGGGAAGACCAGTCCTGATCAGGTATGTCCAAACTAAGGCCAATTGCGGCTATGTGTTATTCCTTGTGGCCCTCTGTCTTGTTAAAGTAGAGTATTCTTTGAGCATAGTCATAAGCATAAGCAATTTCAGTGTCATCAAGCTGGTGAGATGGTTTTGTCATTCAGCCAACTTCAGCTCCATCATAGGAAATTAAAAAGGTCAGACAGCCCAAATCCTGGCAAAACAGTTTTACAGTGTAGGTGGTCGGCCCCTGGACAAGTCTAGTGAACTAAAGTGGAGCTCTTAATGAACGGCTTGGACATCCTTGTCTTGATGATTCACTCGGAAGTAGAAAATCCTGCTGTGTACCCATGGATCTATTATAATAACGTGTGTACCTTTTGAGTTGATATGTTTTTGATCATTTTGAAGGACATGTAAACAAGGTGAACACGTCTAACTAACTTTCCCCACTGAGGGATGAATGAAGGTTATGTTTATCTCATCTGTCTTTCAAAATAACACAAACTCCACCCATAAAAACAAGGTTGAAGTGGAAGACTTCAAGGTCAATACAAATTTGGCTTGATGCAAAACCAAATTCTCGCATGTTATTTGAACGTTCATGGCGGTGGAAGTCTACAAGGTTTTACTTCTTTCCCGCTCCATTTTCAGCTGACACATTGTAAATAGAAATGCATTTACATGTGTGAATATACAACAGATGGTGAATCTGTAAGCACAGTAGGATACATGTACAAAAGGACATGTAAAAATAGTAATACTTATGAATGTAAAATGTCTGCTCGAAATAATAAAATCAATCAATCATTCAAGGTAAATATTTGGCCTCATCCATATCATTTGTACATCCCTGATTGATCCGTTTCTCATTTCTTTCTAATTGTTCATGAAAGGGCTGATGGATATCAACATCGAGATAAGAACCTTCTTATAGAAAAGCAACCAAATAAACACAACTCCCAGAAACATTCCAGTAAATTTCTGATTAAATGTTTTCCTTAAAAGCAGTAGTTCTATTGTATCATGGAGATATCCTGCATGAATAGCAAATAATGGAATACTGTCCATGTCGTTCAGCCCCAATTCATTTGACTGTACCTCTGCAGGACAGACTGAGCCTAGAAAAGTATGAAAAATACATATTCAAACTATTTGAATTTGATTTAGAAATGCGGTGCTCTTCATTGTCCTGCTAATACGGTCCCAGTGAAAAGAGGACGTAACCTCTTTTATTAAGTCCATTTTCATTCAAATTAATCCCAACTGTCCATCCGTAACCATTTATTATAAGATGAGGAATTAAGTGGAGGTTAATTTTTCTGATTGTCTGTCAGTGTCGTTTTTAATTGCACTGGAGGAAAAGTAGAAATCTGGTCTTAGCCATTTTGGATTTTGCATTTGTATTCATTTGTATAGAAACCATTAAAACACTTGTAAATCACATTAAAACCAACAACATTGATGGAACTGCATAATGTTTCTTTTACTGTACACAATTTTGCATTATCTGAATATTTTTTCATTCAATATCAAAACCAATAGAACATATATATTAAAATACCAAAACGTGTCAAAGAAGAAAGAAAAAATTCACATTTATTTGATATCAAACAGGAGTTGAATTAAATATCAGCTGATGTTGGGCTCTTACAAAAGAATGAAATGAATGCAATCAGTGCTGCAACAATTCACACGTCTTACTATGATCTCGTTCCACCATTTTTTCTCTCAATACTTCGGTTAATAAATTAATGAGTGTCAAAGGATGAAATCATGTCCATAAAATGCAATATTGCATTGACACAAAAAAAAAGTATTTAAAAAAAACTGACAATTTCTTTCAAGTAAAATAAATTACATCCAATTCACTCAACTGTGTGCATGGCCCGGTGGTAAAAAATACTACTGTGAAAGTCATCATTCATGAACGCAAAAAGCACTTCACAAGCAGAGACGTGAGCATGAATCCATATGGAGGAGAATCTCTGGAAACTTTTATGTTCAAACATACTACGAGTCAAGTGTGAGAGGAAAAAGCACATTTCTGACATGGTCTTACTTTGAAAGGGCATTACTACAGAATCGATGCCATTTCATTGTTTTTTTCATTCTTTGACTTTATACACTAGTGGTACAGCAAAATATATTTTCTTTAGCCGTTACTTTGACAACAGTTAAATGTGCAATAGAGAAAAATATAAGGCCTGAGTCTGAATTAGTGGTTTCTTTACAATCCTGACTGTGGAAAAGTTCTTGGACTAAAAAGAGCCGGGTTCACAAAGTCCCGCAGAGAGTCAGGAGTCACTCACTTTGATCCATTCTTCTTTCAGACATGTGGGGGAAGTGTGTTCTGCACGTCTTCAGTCCAACAGTGCAGTCCTCACCACCCGCTCTGGCCTCACTTCTACGTGTTTCATGTGTTTAATGAGTTCTGTGTGCAAAAGTCATTTATTCATTCTTTTACCACCCAACATTTCACTTCCTGTAACAGGAGGAGCTGTGGAGTGCAGCCGCCAGCACCATGTGTGAGCCGTGTGCAAAGAGCCGCTCAGGGGCCGCTCAGAGGCTGGTGATGAGCTGCATCTGTCCGTCAGCCTCCTGCCCCTCCGCAGGGCAGTCCAGCGGGTGCTCCGGGGGACAGTCCTGGCTGCACTCCGGGGGCAAGATGCAGCCGTCGCTGGGGGCCCGGTGGATGTGGTAATAGGACAGGGGCGGGGGGCCATCGCCCAGCTCAGGCATGCTCTTCCTCACATCCTCAGTGTCACTGCGGGGGGAGTGGGACATGTCCTCCTCCTCCTCCGGGGGGTAGGGGGAGGCGGAGGGCGAGTCCTTCAGGTTGGGCATGCTGGTGTAAAGTGAGTCTCTGTTATTGGGCGAGTCTGTGTCGTCCACAGTGTCGGGGCCCGGGGCCTCCAGGCGGCGCGGCGCCTTTTGAGCGCTGTACAGCAGAGAGTGAGTCCTCTGGGGGAGCAGGGGGGCCTCCAGCACCTCCTTATGGTGCGTGTGCAGCAGCAGCTCCAGAGGGGCGCCCCCCACACGAGTGGGGCCCCTCTGAGGGGACGAGGCCTCCGTGTGGTCGGCCACGATGGCGTCGTCCTCGCTGCCGCTGCCCTGGTCCAGTGTGGTCCTGGTCTGGAGGCAGACGGGCCGCTCTCGCTCCCTGAGCACGTGGCGACCCTTGGGGGCCACACGGGGCCGCAGGTTGTTGTGGACAATCTCAGAGATGATCATCTTCTCAAAGGCGGCGTCGTCCAGGTTCAGGCCCCCCAGGTCCGCGGGGGTGCGCACAGTCTCGTAGTCATCGTCGCGCAGAGAGTAGCTGTTGTTGAAGTTTCCGTTGAGGGGCAGCGTGTCCATGGTGCTGATGTCCCGACTGCGGCTCAGGGAGTGCTGTCCTACAACAGACAGACGCACAGGTGAGAGGGCGCACTGCAGCGAGCGCACACACACAACACATACTGCTCAGGACACTTTGATCTCGGCTCATTTACATTTAACACTAACATTTTCAAATTCAAAGGAGATGCCAATTATCTCCCACCCTGTCTGGGCTTGTTAAATATGAATATGATTATGGCCAATCGTAGACTTGATCCTGAACAATATTACACGAATGAGATGAAGAAATATACAATATTCAACAGCCAAACATACTACAACAGCTCGAGCAGCATCCAAATAGCAACAGACATTTCATGGGCCGCAGATAAATAAATAAATCCATACTTAAAAAGCTGATGGGAAATGTAGTGACATTAACAATGAATAAAACATTCCACCTTTGAAAAGAAGGCAAGACAGTAATGTTGTAACACAGATGGCCTTCCGGCTCTGCACAGAACAGCACAAGCCCCACATCAAGACACACGGCACGGTGCAATGACTCACTTTGCCAACACTCACATCAAGTGTGTCTGCTCAGGCTATCTGGCCTAAGAACAGCTGATGTGCAAAAAGGTAAAAAATATATAAAATAAGATGCCTTTTTCAATTGCAGCAAGAGAAAAAACAACTGAATCACTGAGAAGAGACAAAAGTGGAAGCTTGTCACATGTAGCCAGGATTCAGTCTGTCCAACAACGATTGTGTCCTTGCAATTAACTGTAATTTAGCATGTGCGAAGGCTCGGCCCAAATTGTCCAGAGGTGGACGTGGAGTGACGGCCAAATTGTGGGTTTGAGAGCCAGAGGACGAATCAAGGACGACTGAATCCTGGACACAGCAGGTGAAAGGGTTCAGCGGCAAGCACATTTTAACTCTACAATCAAAGAACAGCATGTTTCTCTGCAGCCGTTGCCCATGTGTAATGACACATCCACCGGAGAGCACTTGTAGCGTGCGGAGCGCTGCTAATTTTACACAGGAGCGCGTGCTCAGAGCTGGAGTAGCGACATAGAAAATGAAGGGGGCAAGTCTGATTTGATGTAAGGGCTTTATTGGCTGACATTTTGTGGAGCGTCAAGGCTGGCAGGCTTTACAAGAATAACTCCAGTCATAGGTTTTAAACGTCTGAGAACGGATGATAGCGACGGGAGGAAAAAGTGCTTCTAAAAACAACATCAAAGTCTAAAAAACAGGTCTAAAAAAACATAATAAAAAAGCAGAGTTCACTAAGCGAAAGGGCAAAAAGGAGGAGCGCGGCGTTATTAGAGGCTCCTGTGGATATATACCCAGCTCAGAATTTGCATTTGTTTGTTCGGAGCCAGCTTATTGAGAGCAGGTATTGTCCACAGGGAGACGAAAAAAAAAAAGAAAATTGAGTGAGTAGAATCCGAGTGGACGCGGCCGCAGCTGCACTCCGGGAACGTTTCCAGCGGAGATCTGGAGATTCGGGCCAAGATGTTACCCTTACTGATTTTACTACAGCGCACCCATCTGCAGAGCATTACTCACTATTAATGCACTTCTAATGGAGGACACGCTCAGGCCTATCCAGGAGCCCGCTTTAACGACAAAAGCAGGTTGAAAATGTGGAAAAATGTCTCCTATGTTGATTTTGACATCCCCTCTGCGGTTTCTTCCTATGCGGAGGTCTTCACTGACTTTTTTTCTTTTTTAACCTGTTGTACGTTTGATAATCGACTCTCCACATTTTGTCTTCTGAGCGTGATTGATAAAGTCGTTTTCGGGGCTAGGTTCACCTCCAGTGGGGTTGTGTGAGGATTCTTCTTCATAGATATTATATTTCAGCTAATAACGCCGACGCTGTTTGTAGATCCAAAAGGGGAAGCCCCGGCAGAATGGCAGTCATATTTAAACAACATATTTACTTGACATTTTCTCACATAAAGCAGCTACTATTTTAAGGTCTGGCGCTGCAGGGTATTGAGACAGAACATTCACCAAAGAGCTTAAGATGAAGTGAACGGATCTGTTTTGTAGTTTTAAAGTAATTCAAGCTGTGACTTCTGCTCTACTCCAGATTCAAATCATCCCAGTTACCTTAAGCATGCTTTAAAGGAATCAATATGCTTACTTCCATGTGACACTGGTATTTACTCAGGCTGGCAGTCTTTAGCTAAGAAGATTGATCTTTGTTAACTTTTAACACAACACATTGATTCAAAATAAGGAATTTTGACTGAAACAGATGTGATCCCACGGAATTATGTCCAGATGATTGTCCAGCAGACCTGTGTATTGATGCTGGAGCTTAGCACAGCCTAATGCTTTACAGTAGAACATTCATGGGAGAGCGAAGCCGTTTGGAGGTGTGTGATCTTCTGTGTTTCATTTTATTGATTTGATGCTTTTTCTGCTCTTATTTGATTTGGTTTTAATGTTTTAATCAATGGAGGTTGGTTTGCTGCCAACTAATTTGCTCATGAAATGTTCTTTATAAATAACTGTAGTGATTCAAGAATGGCGTCGCAAAAACTAAATTTTATTCCTATTTTAAAGCTGGAATACCTAATCTAACCTTTGAAACGGCAACAACTATGTCGTAAAATCTATGTACTACACTCTCATAGCTTACATGTGTGTCATTTTGGCTTCAGTCACATCTTTAGATCAGCTTTTTCTGACAAAAAGTGAAAAAGAGAGGACCACTCTATCTCAGCCAATCAGCTCTCACTATGTAAAGATGTGATGTTATAGATAAGATAAGAAACTTTAAACTTAGACTCATGTCGTGGTCTAGTTTGTCCACATAATGTTGCTTTAACAAGAGTCTCTCCAATGGGACAAACGATGTATTCATGAAACCAAAAAAGTTAGGTATCCCAGCTTTAATAGTAAAGACCTGAAACAAGTTAGCTCTCTTTAATCACAATAACTCTCCGGCGTCTCCCCGCTTAGCTTGGACGAGGCCCCGTGTGTAAACAGTGCTTCATTCATACGGGGAATTGCTTGGCTCTACAAACAACATCTGCCCTGATTGCCTTTAAATAAAACCTCGACGTGAGCTCCCGCGTACAGCCGGCTTCAAATCAGCATTACAGTACTTCATTACGCCGCCGCCAGAATATACGGGGGCTCTCTGGATCGCCACTTTCCCCAAAGGAGCAGACATTTAAGCGTGACATTCAAATCTACCTGCTCTGCAAACAGCGCTGCGCTTTATTTGTGCGCACGACCGTCCCCATGTTTACACGCAATTATCCGGCGATGATTAAGCAGCGTTTAAGGCCAGTAAACTCCGAGCTGTCTGTCTGTATAGTTGCTGGATTCGGGCTGTGCTGCCGAGCTTGCCAAAAGAGGAAAGAAATGGGAGCGGATGGATGGGATGGAGGGGGGATAGAGCGGTCTTTGATATTCCATTGTTTAGGGTCTCCCATCCCGGCTTCATTATCACTTGGCTGCTCCGGTCGCCACGGTTATCCGGCTCGCAGCGTGTAGAACAATATTGCGATTTTCTGTTACGCCTATACGTTTATGCATGTTATATCACACGCAGCCTTCCCCAACGCCGTTTTTGTATATTCTCTTTTATCATCAAATGCCTGCGAGTATCTGAAGGCTATGCCCGCATTGCGTCATGGCCTCCTATTTTTTTTTTTTTTTTTTGCTCCTTTGATTGAGTTTTTTTCCCCCCCTTTCGCTCTGCCAGAGAAGAACTAGGTCACCATAAACATTGACATGACTTAAATCAAAGTCATCCCTCCGTTTCAAGTAAACAAAATGCACACAGGCCTGTATAACATAATAGGATCGCTGATAGAGCTGATAAGTGAGTCAACACATAGGAATTCCCATTTGGCTGCGTCTTTGTTAGATAACTCCGCTTTGACAAGACTTTCTTCAACAAACTTTGACACAGGGAGAATGAGGAGCAAATGTGACCTAATTATTTTCAGTGTATCCTTTTTTTTTTATTATTGTGATGAGGCCCTTTTGAGTCCACGAGTTCAGGAGAGGAGCGTTAGAAAAGGAAAGATTCTAATTCTTCTGCAAAATACGAAGGAGATTAATGTAATATTATTCCGGCTAATTCATTACGTTTTGATCATCGCTCTTCTTACAAGAAACCTTTTTGGGGAAATGCTTTTTGGAGCTGCTTAATCCATGGTTTGGCAGCGCAGGCGGGTGTAATATTAACTACAACTAACAACGTGCGACAGAAAAGCATAGAGTTTTTTTCCAATAATAATCTAATTTAGTAATTGAATAATCGCTAACTGCTCATTACGAACTAGAACACGAGTAAGTAATAATAATTGATGAAGGAAACAGAAATTGCCTCAATGTCTCATCTTCAGATAAAACTAGATCAAATGTTATATGTTATACCCGCGGTTTTCTGATGTTCTTGGAGTATGAGAAGCACGCTGTCCAAAAAGCAAGCATAATTGTGCACAAAAGACTTCACGGCAAAAAATTATGCAATAAAAGCTAATAATCGCTTGAATCACGTGTTTTTATCTTGATTTGAGAAGGCTTTGACAGTCTAAACCCAAGACTTGCCATTGGAACAAGAAAAAATGTCTTAATGTTTTAAAAATATACAAGACAATTTAAGAATGAGACATACATGAGACATATATATATAACAAAATTGGATTGTTCCATTGGCAAGTCTTGTTTTAAGAAAGTCAAATATACTCAAATTAAGATGAAAAAGACTTGGTTCAAGCATTTCTTACCTTACATTTTGTCACTTTTTGCAGTGAAGT
>JAPMNZ010947109.1:0-11350 GCA_029875035.1 Pomatoschistus microps | reverse complement strand
ACAAGATTCTTAGTAAAAGGTGTGAGGGCCACTTGACTGCACCATACCAACAGTTACTCCAATTGCTAAATGGAACAAATGAGGAACAACTAATGTAAAAGGAAGTGTTCATGTTATACAAACAAAATGATCACAAAAGCCCAGCTCTGGCTGTGATCAAAGGCTGCAGAGGTAGAGCTGTCCAGCGGCTGTGGGAGCTCTGTAATTATGGGCTCAGGCACAGGCTAACTTTAGCTCATGTCTGTCAGACCGCACAGCAGGACTAACTGTGTGTTTGAACAAGACCAGCAACGTCTGGGATCAACAGCTCACGTTTAAACTTGGTTTTCACCTCCTCATCGCAGGTGAATACGGCCCATTCTGTGGACACAAGTCGACTGTTTCCTTCTTGTTCAATTTGTGTCCATAGGTTGCGGTCACCACATTCCAAAGAGCATATTGTTTAACAGGGTGGTGGGCAGTTACATCTTTCCTGGTAACTATGGTAACAGTCAAAAGCCAATTCCACAGTAATTTCTGGGCCAATCCACATGGGAAAACTGTGGAGGGGCCCACACAATCTTTAAGAATGATAATAATAATGCATTGGTTTTACCCAGCGTTTTTCTGGTCACATGTCATTTTTCTTTCACTTCATACACGGTGGTGATAAACTACTACTGTAGCCACAGCTGCCCTGGGGCAGACTGACAGAAGCAAGGCAACCAGTATGTGGCATCGGCCCCTTCGTCCACCTCCAACCATTCACACACACACCTTCATCAGTACACATCAATGAATTATTATTATAACAATGTTTTTTCTCATAAATGTGTCCTAGTCATTAAAAAGACGTTCACATGGCATTGAACGATAATTAATTTGGTGGGTTTTCTCATCATTTCTTTCAAAAATGTTTTTTTTTTTTTAGGGAATTAGCAAATGTCCTGTTCATGAGAAGGTAGAATCCTAGAACATGAATGTGACCTATTGCCTGTGTCTAATTGTACCAGCAGATGGCGTTGCACATTCAATAAAAAACATATTCTCTCTCTTATCCTTACAGTGACCTTAAGTTATACACATAAGTGGAATGCCTGTATTTTGAGTTGAAATGACTCCTTATTCTAACGTGTTTCAGGTGGGTAAGATCAACGTGCTGTCCGCTCAGCGCCGCGAGCAGCACATTCTCTTCATGGTGCTGTCCATGGTGTCCTGTTACATGCTCTGCTGGATGCCCTACGGCGTCATGGCCCTCGTCACCACGTTCGGGCGCTATGGGACGGTCACCCCTGTGGCCAGTATAGTGCCCGCCATCCTGGCCAAGTTCAGCACTGTGGTCAACCCCCTCATCTACATCTTCTTCAACAATCAGGTGACACACATTAAACCACATTCACTCGTAAAGCCCTGTGTATGATCTGATAGTAGATGTTTGATAGTTTTCCAGGTGTGTTGTGGCCTTCTTTAAGTGTCAAGATGATCCAAACTGTGCTCAGGGAGACGGACCTCCCACTCCAAAGACACACTTCTCTGTGCTGTCTCCACTGCGCAGAGAGACCTCCCTCAGTGCTGCTCAGCTCCACATCAGCACCCCCAAGAGCACTGTTTATGGCACTCGCACTGATCATCACACTATAGTTGTTCGCTATACTGCATAAAACTAACAAACCACCCTCAAAATATGTCATTCTGAAAATTATAGTTCCATTTCAGCACCGCTTCCTGTGACCATCTTCTCTCGGTGTCACTTTAGCGACTGTATTTCAGACTAAATCTATCCAGGTCAGATTGGTTATAGAGAAACCTCAACATTTGCAGTAAAAATACCACCGCAGCTTGGCTGGTTGAGTGTGAGAAATTTGTGCAAATGCATGTATATTTTGTTGTAGGAATCACACCTTTTATTCATGTCACTAATGAGCAATGTAAGGGGGTAGTTTTATGGTTAATATTTCCATGTAAGTAAGTAAGTAATCTCTATTCATGGTGTCAATAATACTCACAGACAAATGTTTAATGTGTTTTTTTTAGAGTTAATTTGATTGAACACTTGTAAATAGAAGTTCTGAGTAAGTAGTGTAGCATACACTTTCAGGAAAAAGGAGGAAGAACATAGGTGATTCACACATCCTGTCTATGAAGTGGCGAGAGTAAGACTGAACGTGTGAGAGCTTAGTCGAGTATTTGCGATGATCAACACACACCTGACCAGCGTGGCCCCTCCACCGCTGCCCCCGCGCCAGCACCAGAGGGTCGCACCGGTGATGGTCCCTTATGACCTCCTACCAAAGCCCCACAGTAGGGGCCTCATCTGCTTCATGTTCATAGTGGTGCTGCTCAACCTGCTCCTGTCCATGGTCGGCTTCTTCTACCTCTACCTGAACGGCACAGCACAAAGAAAACAGGTGTGGGACTATTCATCTCATATGTAATATAGATTTTATATGAATAGAAAAGTTCTTATCAAATTACTGTAAAAACAATCTGCACAAAACTAACTCTATATTCTCTTTAGGACATGCAATCCTCATTTAGTCACGCCGGTAAGTGTGGCATCAAGTAAAACTAAATGCACTATGTATTTGCACAAAACTATATTACAAATATTTGTATTGTTTGTTTTCTCCAGAGCCTTCAATGCAAAAGCAGCACAGTCACCACATCGAGAAGAGAGAGTCTAACACAGTCTTTGCTCGGATGACGGTCCTACAGCCAACCACACCACCAAAACCCCATTGTAAGACTTTCAACATGTTCCAAAAAGGATTTTTGTTGTTTTTTCACACTTGTACTAATAATGACTGTATGCCTATTTTAGCTGGACACCTGAAGTGGGACATTAGGCACAGTCAATACAGCCGTCCACACATCAACTACTACAACAGTAGCTGGCTGACTATCGAAAAACCAGGATACTACTTTGTTTACTCCAGGGTGACATTCTCCAGTGGACACTCCACCAAACCTCTGACCAATAGAGTGGACTGGAGAAAGACCCAGACGGGTGAACCCAAACCAATAATGCAGGCATTTTGCCACACAATATCCACCCTGTGCACGGCCTCTGCAGAAGATCTGGTCCAGCTGGAAACAGGGAACCAGCTGAGTGTATGGACCGAGGACATGTCACTGGTCAGTTATGAAGAAACAGGTACAACTCTTGGGTTGTTTAGTCTATTATGAAGATCGAGAGCGTGCAATATTCAGGAAGAAGAAATCCTTAGTTTGAGCTCAGTAATAGAGCTCAGTTTGTGCCATAAATAGGGCTGCACTATCTAGGTGTATTATTATTTATTATCTAAGTTCATTGCAACTATAATAGTTGGTCTGAGTTTCTTTTTTAGTGCCTTTCGTCTTGTTATCGGGCGGAAGAATTATTTTCAGAATGTATATACTATCAAGCATTTATATATATGGATATTTGTGATCAACATTGCCATTTTCATTTTCAATTACCTATATGTATACCTACAACATTGCGATTTTCAATACATATATGTATACACAAAAAATCTAATTATATATATATGTATTTATATTATGTGTTGATCAGAAACAACCCAATTTGATATTTTGTAGAACATCGTGCAGCCCTAGTTATAAACCGGCCTTGCTATTAATTTATTTCTGTAAATGCACGCACTTTATTTATTGCTCAAATTGTGTAAAATACTCTGTAAAAAGGTAATTTTCTTTCACATGGCTTTTGTAGCCTCTCACTGTGTATACTGAATATTCCATTTGTTTATTTATTCCAAACATGCACAAGTAATACAAACAATGACTCATTGATTAAATAATAAAAGCAAACAGGAAAATCTGTGCTGAGGGAATCACTTCCTCCACCTACTGACCCTCATATTTATACTTCTTTTAACCCCTGCCTCCTTTTTTGCATATCCAAATGTCTTTGCTTATTTAAAACACATCACATCACACATGTCACATGCTTGTGTGATGCATCATATTAAAGCTAGAGCCTTCTGGTTTATGTAAATATACACTAAAATAATTCTATTCTACTAAGTTCTATAGTTTTTATGCAGTTTCTCATTTTCATCAAGTAGTGCCATTCAGAACCAATGGCACACTTTGTGCCAAATTGCTTTACTGACATTTCATCATCATAAAAACAACATTTTTTTATTTTTGGTACTTATAAGTTACAAATCTGTGTGATTTTTATAAACATTTTTTCAAATTTCAAAGTTGACATATCAGAGGAACTCGGCTATATTTGGGCATTGTCTGGTCCTCCCGGTTCTGTGCAGTGGATTATCTCCCATGATGCGTTGCGCCAAATACGCATGTGTGGCTCTCGTGCACGGGCACAGAGAGGCCCGGCCGCGCTCTGACCAATCAGAGCTGCTGATCAGAGCAGCAGCAGAGCGGAGTCAGAGCAGTAAGGAAAGGAGCAGAGTTTGTGGCAGTAAAGTGTGGATTTAAAGAAAACCGAAGGATTTAAGAAGATAAAAACTTCAGGATGACAAGGGACACTAAAATCCCCACAAAATCCGATCCCTGTAAAAGCTGTAGGTTCTCTGTCAGATGAGGTCGAGCTGTTTTAATTTCAATTGAGATCTATGGGACTTTTTTCTGGGTGGCCCTCGTGAACTTGTCTGCAGTACCACGGGCGCCCCCTGTGCCCGTGGGTGGGACAGCAATAAGCTAGTAATACCCTATCCAGTTTGGCCACTGACACAAATCAACGCAGTACCCCCATGTCCCACCCATTGCAAGAAAGCTTTTCTTATTGGCTACATGGACATGTCAATCATTCTGCAAAAGAACACTTCCCTAGCCGTCTGGCTAACAACAAACGCAGACGAACCATGCGCAAAAGGTGTTCGCTTGTGTTATTCATGGGGCTGTTGCCGACTAACTGGAGCGTGTATCTAACGAGTTGGAGAACACAAGCATACCATTTTTTTCGCTAAAGATACTGTAAATGCACATTTTTGGATGATTTCTCCAAGACTTTGTGCCCATATTATGTGTTATATCTTTTGAATGCAAATTTATATAGTGTACACAGTTTGTATGTAAATGTAGATAAGAACATAAGCTTTAAAATGACATACAACTTGTGGGGTTTGGTGTTAAAAATACATCTACTATTGCCAGCAGAAATTTTTAAAAATAAAAACGGCCCGCAGGCGGGACGCGGGGTGTTAAGAGGTTAAAGTAAAAAAGAAAAAAGATAATTCAATTCCAACACATTTTCGATTCCTCATCTAAATTATTCTAATGTTCACTCCTCGCAGTGAGATATGTATTGATTTGAATGGGGTCCTAAATCTCGCTTGATGAGGCTGTACTCATAGCATCAAATACATTTAAATATATGATTGTATTAAAGCCTATTTTTTGTGAAAACAGTGAAAAAAATCCGCACAGCTATAAAGCTCCCAATCAATGTATTTTATTTACATACCACGAAGTAACGTTTCGGGCTTGTCTGACGAAGGGCCATAGCCTGATTTTTTTTCACTGTTTTCACGTCTTGCAACTTTTTCCAGCACGCTAGCCCAAGACTACAGGGATGTGCGGCCTTATTTAAAACTTTAAAGCCTATTTTTCTCATCAGTATCAATAGTCCAGTGTGTGACGACCNCCTGCTGCACAACAGAGCAGCATCAAAGAACTGTGAACATCTTACTGAAAGTTTTTTCAAGCATTTGTTGGTGCTGTGTGGATTGGGTTGCTGCTGTCACGGTGCACGGAAAGTGAGAATGTTGTGAAGGTGTAGATGCAGAGGTGTTGCACACAGGAAGCCTCTGACTCAGTCCTTCCTTCAAACGTAAACCCATGAGAGAACGCAGCTTGGAAAACAGGCAAATGTCTGAATGAATCTGAATATCCTTTGCATGTTATATAAAAGTCACACACACACACTTCAGCTGAATTATATTAGATTTTAATAAAATAAATGAACAGTAGCCCTGTCACGATAATTACTATATAGACTTATTGTTCAAAAATGGATGGATGAAACTATATATTTTGGGCCTTAATATTTATCATTTTCTTTGCAAAAGTGGACCATTTTTGATTAAAAACAACAATATCTTTGCTGTAAAAGGGAAAACTGTAAATGTAAAATAATTATTTTGCTGGATTGTAAATCGCGTCATCAAGTAGCATAATACATTTGTGAAGCAATATATCGTCTTTCAAAATGAGTTATCGTGACAGGCCGAAGGAAGGGTCCAGAACAAAAGTTTGTAACAATATTGCATAGAATACATGTTCCAAAACACTGGATGTAAAAGCTACCTCAACACAAAACATGTTGACGTTTACAGATGTCACCGAATTGGACTTTAAAGATATAGATTCCTGACTTGACATGAAAAATAAAGTCACACAACTTTGACAAACTACACATTTTACATTTCAATATGTGCCTGACAAATGGCTTGGAGAACAACATCAAGCCACAACAAACCATTGAAATCCAGGACCACGTTTAGGGAACCAAAGACATCAAAAGACAAGGGGCGTTCGCTGTCCTATTTTGGTTAATAAAGAGTATTGGTATTTGATTGCTAATGTGTTTGAATACAAAAACGTGACCGATACCAGTAAAACAAAAACATTTGCTGGTGTCCGTACAAGCCACTGCTGAAGTCGAAAAAGCCATTTTGAGTGAATATTCTCATAAAGAAATGTACCGCTACTGCAAAACAAAAGATTTCACAAACCCGACACCCAAGTCTCTCAGGACATAATACAATAAACCGTCCAGTACAAACCATGCATTATTGAACGCTAAACTGGTCCTTATTGCTTACATTGTGGACCACTTCAGAGAGGCACTTTGTTAGCTTAACTCTACTCAAAACCTGAAATTAACCACGGATTGAAACGTGTTAGTCGCGCTCACTTGATCTGCTCTGTCGTTGCCCTGGTTACAAAACACAGTATTAAAAAAAAAGGCAGCAAACTATATATCAATAAGGCTAAGAGCAAAATAATAAATAAATGTAAAGCAACAAAACGCTTGACAATCTCAACGTTACATTTTGTTTTCATAGATTAGAATGATCGAATTTGGCGTTTGATTGGTCGGATTGTCTTTTATGATTTTGAGAGATTTTATTCTTATTTTGAGATTTGTTTGACGATAAAGTGAAACTATATCACTCTGTGCATAGGGGAGAACATATAAAAAGAGTTCGAATGTCTTTGTGATGGAAGTGGTGTGATGCAGCAGGAGCAGTGCGAGCTCAGTGGCCCCCGTCCTCCCACGAACACTCGTTCTTCTGCTTGGCCAGTTTGCGCACCACTCTCTCCAGGTCCTTTCGAGACTTCTGCTCCTCCTCCAGGAACTGTTTCATCCAGCGGTTCTCCTGCGACACACCGACACGTTTAAACCACATCAGAAAAGACGTCACAATATGGAGGAAGAACAGGGATACCTTTTTAAGCTCGTGCATCTCGTCTTTTAGAGCGTAAACTGCATCCACCAAGCTCCTAAAATGAAGATGAAGTTTAATGTTGTGATAAACTACGAAGAAGCCGTCTCTGCTGCAAAAAATGTTTCCCTTTTTCTGCTGTTTTCTTGGTCAACATAAAACAGGTTTTACTTTACACAGATAAAAGTAATGTGAAACCTCAGTGTTCTGACCCTATGGACCAATGGCTCCTATGTTATATTGCATTATCTATGTTTGAATTGTTTGATTCTCTGATCTGTTGTTGGCAAATCAACAACTTTGTAAATTCCACTGAGACGACTGCTGTTGTGACAAATGTCACCCTGGAGTATACAAAAATAAATGGAATTCAATTAAAGACTTTATTCTTATATAAAGGCATAAGTCTATTCTTATAAAAGGCAGGTGTGTGTGTGTGTGTGTAAAAAGTACAAAGAGTGTAAGTATTTGGAAGTCTTCTCACTTTTCCTCAATCACCGTCTGCCCATTACTCCTCATTTCTTCAACTATGATTTTCTCTTCTTCAGGCAGAAGCACTTGAGGGACGCACTCTTTCCGCACAGCTACAAAGACATGGAAGCAGAGTATGTCCGTATTGTAGGTTCATGAATGTGATGTGTGAGAGCAGTGATTGTGTGCTCACCAGTGGTGGTTTGGTGCAGGCTGGCCTGTGTGCAGTAGGCCTCGATCACTCGTAGGATCTGAGCATCTTCCTCAAGAGCAACCGTGCCTAAAAGAGAAGCATCATGAAGAACACGGCAAATCAAAAAAGACATTTATTTATTTACACCAAGTCCTACTTTTTCTTGTATGAACGTCATCATCTGAAGGTTTGCGCTCTTTTTTCCTGTTTCCAGGAAGAAACTTTTTCATGGGTCTTGGGCTTCTGCTGGACTCCTACATATAACAACAAGTGAATATTTCAATTAACCTTTTACATAACAGAACAGAGTCTAGGGTTCATAAACACAGCACTTTAGGCCAAAAGCTTGTCAATGAGAAAGAAAAATTAAATACTTACATTCAATATTTTGTGAAAAGTGAAAAAAATATAATAATAATAATAATAATAATAATTAAATTACATTTAGGCAGCACTCTTTTTTACTGTGAAAAACCACAACCTTATCAGCGTTGTGGTTTTACAGATGGAAACACAGTCTATGGTGTTTCCATCTGTGTCAAAGTATATCCATCCCACACTCACCACTGGGCTATACTCCAGTTTAGTTTTGTATAGAGCATTATGATGAAAAAGATAACTTATTGTTATTACTTATGATACATTCAAATCTTAAACTCATTATTTTCCTCTGTGGATGCCTCTCAAAGTTTATTTGTATTCTTAAACTGACTGAAAGTGGAACTTTTGTAAAAATGCACTTATTTTTTAGGCAAGATGACAGAAAAGATGCAAAGCAATCAGCTCCCATATTAAGCATAAATAACTACGATAAATCAAAGATCTCCAGCTTTCCTCGACTGAATTTATGTTTACAATGTGGTTTTTACTGTCTGAGGCTTTGTCAAACAGCCCTGTCGGTTATTACCAAAGTGAAAGGCAACAATAAAAAGCGAGCAGAGCACAAATCCAAAAGAAAATACACAGATACTGAAGCTATGGCACATGGCACTGCTTGGCTTTATGTAATTGAACTACAGACCTCATCAGCCAATCATTAGGATACCAGTGAGAGGAAACATGAACAATCTTACTTGTTTCTCCAGTATTGTACATAGTTCTACCAAAGCTGGAACTTCCTGGTAAAATTAAAATGAATGTTTTCTGAAATATATAAAGCAGTTTTAGCTACGGTAAGTTTATGCCGCCAAAGGTGAACAGGTGTTTTTGTATGACTCCGAGTTTTCTTGGGGAAAACCCAGAATGCTTCATGCTTGACCATGAATCATAAAAAGGCTATTTAAAATATAAAACGCCAGATTCTCCCAAATGTCATCAACTTATAGTAATAAATCTGCAAACAGCTTAAGTTAATATCACAGCCCTCAACACAGCAGCAGTAGAAATAGACAGTGAAAAGTCCAGCAGCAGACACAGCAAACACAGCCAGCTCACACCAGTGCAACACCACAGAGCAACACCACAGAGCAGGACTGACAGGCAGCTAACCTTACCTTCATGATATAAGACATCCTCTATGAAGGCGGAGTGGAGAAGAGAAAAACACATGTGCATGGGAGAGGAGAGATTAGGTTTCTAATGAACATCAGCCTTCACCTATTCTGTGTCGGAATAGGTTGGTTAATTTAAGAAAGTAGAGAAGATGACAGGAATTATACATGCATTATCGATGAGTGGGGAATCATTGTTTAAAGTATAAGCTAAAATAAATAGCAGCCCATAGATAACAGTGAGGTACAGGAGTCAGTGGCAACAAGCGATTTAATATCATCATTACCAGCGTATAATAACTGTTTTGAGCCAAACTTTTAATCTAATTTACAAATGCTTGATAGTGTCGCACATGTGATCAAGTATCTGGAGTCCATAGCCTACCTCTTTATAGCCCAGTGCGGCGGACGGCTTGAGGGGCGGAGCAGGCCGCAGGCAGCTCAGGGACCAGGGTTTGTTGGTCTTAGGTGGCTCCAGAGGGCCACGTGTCACACTGAGGTTGCCCAGGGGAGAGAAGTGAGTTGGGTTGCCCACCATGCTCAAAGACTTTGCCTCCACAGTCTAAAAGACACAGATGAGCCACTTGAGAATAAATTAGTGTTCATTTTTCAGCTTAGTCACTAAACTGTTTGCAAATAAGGATGTTGTTCAGCACAGGCACTATTGACACGACATCCATTCTTCTCTATTTTCGACAAGTTTCTGAAGAACAGCCTTTTTGAAGCAGATTTATTGTGAAATTATGATACAATTAATTTGTCAATGTGTATTAGAGTTGCAGTACTTTGCTGTTACATCCCCATTTGCTCCATAGTAAGATAAAAAGCATCTGCTCCGTGTGAACCTTGGTGATGGTGCCCACAGGGCTGCCTCCTTTAGTAAAGGGCTGGAGATGCTCCAACCACTCCTGCAGCTCCAGAGCACTGCTGCAGAACACACTGATACGCTCAATCATACTTCCTGTGGGATAAGAAACAAGATCAGCTTTATTTTAGTTTAGGCCACTATTCGGCTGCATGTTTACACAATGTAACAGATGGTTTAAAAAAAGGAAGAAACATAAGTAATTTCGCAAGCTGCCTGGAGGATCTTATATGGAAAATATGAGACTTATAGACTTGGGGTTTTACCTGAAATGTCAAACGCAAACTGCACAGTGTCCGTTTCCTCTGTATGTCTCGTCACAGTGGTGCCAGTTAGAGGCAGTCGTCCCTGTGACAAATATGTATCGTTATGTTTTAGAATATTATATTATACTTAGTTTGTATTGTAATGTTTGTCGATGTGTCTGACCTGATAAATGAAGCCACTCATCCGTGGGCTGGCAGACAGCATTACTAACATGTTTGGGAAGAGCATTAAGTAGCGCTCTTCTTTTTCCTGTGAAACAAATTGATGTCAGTGTTTGTCAGATTAATGAACTCGACAGGAGTGTACTGCAGGTTAGTGGTGAACTCTGAGGCAAACTCAAAACCCCAACAACAGTTTTAAATGAGGCGATTCTGCCTGATCAGGCTCATCCAAATGTCTCTGTTCCAACCACAAGTTTGACGCAGACCCCTTCAAAGAAACCACACGAAAAGCATAACGGTGGCATATTTAATTATGAGAAACACAGGTTTAGGTTTCTATAGATATTTTCTTCAGTTTATGTAGACATTGAAAATATTAAATCAAATCATGATGATCATCAATATTATTTCAGAGATGTATTCTTGTCACGTGATTATTCACCAGACACCAGGAGATTTATATACATATACATATAGAGAATGTAGAGAGTATAGAAGTAGAG
>JAPMNZ010947106.1:0-31276 GCA_029875035.1 Pomatoschistus microps | reverse complement strand
GGGCTGTACAGTTAAGCCAATGTATAATTGTATATTATACGTAACTAGTGTGCACCTGTGTTTTCATAACCTAATACATCTCCATTGACCCACACTTTTTTCAATGGTGTCCACAAATTAGGGCAAGTGCATTAGTTGTATGGGGAGAGAAGCAGGACTGTCATTTGTTTTTGAGCTTCCTCCTCTCTCCCTTATATCTCCATAGTCCTGTGCATTCACTGGCCCCTTCATCACACACTCGCAAATTAAAAATAGCTCAGTGGCTTTCCTTTTTTGTGCTGACACCAACCTAATTTTACACTTTCTTTCTTTCTTTCTACCNCTCCCCCCTCTTGCTCGGGAACAATCAGCCACAGCCTTGAAATTGCCCAAAACATAACAAAACAAATGAAATGGAAATTAATTTTTGCAACAGGATTACTTACCCATGTGACTATTATCTTCCCTGCTGTTTATCTGAGGCAGAAAGACGGGAGATCATTTTACAATTAATGGCAACGGATGGAGACCCCCAGTGTAATCATAGCTTGACACGTTTTGAAGAAATAGCCCTTCATATTGCTTTAGCCCGAACCTCAATAATCTTGACCCTGAGTATTAATGGATGAGCTAATGGCCTGCAGAAATCCTTTAATTTATGCCACAGTGAATTAAGAAGAAGTAATGGATTCTCTGCTTTTCAAAATGTCCAGACAAGGCATTTCCGTTCAGCCTATCTGAGAAATCAAATTATCATATTATGTCTTTGAACGCCTCTTCAGAAACCATATTTCACAATATCTGATAGAAATAGTTTTGACATTCATTACATGACTCTGGTTTTATTGTTGCGTGCCAGAACATGCTAAACGACAAAAGGCGGGTAATGATTTTTCGGACGCCCGATGGAGAGAATGAAGGTGGAAAAAATAGATGAGAAATGACAAATCTGCGTTGGAGTGTCCCTAATGTAAATACAAATGTAATTATGGCAGTATAAATGGGTTTGACTCTCTGAAGTGGGGCCGCAGCCTTTGCCCTTTTCTTCTTAATAAATTCAAAAAGATTTTGACATGCGTCGATTTCATACTTCATATTTCAACTTCTCAAGAGTTCTTCTCATTATTATATTTAAATGGTACCAAATCTCAAGTTATTATGGGGCAATTTGCAATTTCAAAATCACCAACACAATACCAACTAGTTTTGCTTTTACTATGAGGAACTAGTTTAAGACTGTCACTCAATGTGCTCCACAAAGACAATGTGACAAAAACAATGCATACATAGACATTGAAGAGAGAAGTGCACAATCTGGATGAGAAAGTTCAGACAAATTATTCTTTAGTTTAGTGTGGGAACCCATTTGAAAGCAGTAGGCAAAGCATTCCATTTACAGGGAGCACATGGAAGAAAGCAGCTTCTCCAATTTTCAGCTTCACTCGAGGGACAGTAAGAGGCTGCACATCATGAGGTAGAGATGTATGATGTGGTAGATGGTTGATATAAATAATTATATTAAAGTCAATCCAGGCCACAATGTAACCAACTACTTATGTCCAAGCTGACATTGTGCTTTGAATTCTCTGTAGTTAGGCATGGATACAGAAAAAGAGAATACATTGAAGCTGAGCATTCAAACAGCCAGCCACTCCTGTATTATCTCCTGTTTTAGGATAAGTTATGGGAGACATATCATGAAAATGTACTTATTATATTCTAGCTATGTTACAACATTGTTCCCTCACAGACCTGGAGTTATTTATATCCATCCACGCTTACTTCAGGCACTTCTGGCACACAAAGAATTCTATTTAAAAGTCTCGGACCTGTAATTGTGTGATACTACGACATCTTTTCTGACTTTCAAAACAACAATTTTAGCAAAGTTTTCAGGTGAAATTACATTTTTCAGATTGCTGTGTGTGCAATCTGTAGATTTCAAATTGGAAAAAAATCAGTATACTTTGTATGTTTGAATAGCGTACAAATAACGCTATATAGCTGGCAACACTGCTGCCAGCTTCAAACATTTTGTACAGGAAAATCATTTGCAGCCTGCTCAGTGTCTTAAAGACACAATGGCGTTCTTCTCTTACAGCCTGGTTACAGCGCTTTATGCATTTTTATTGGATGATGTCATGTCCCGGTGAGAGAGAACTTTGATATGAGCTGTACTCTGCCGGAGCATCGCCCTGCCACGGTGAAGTCATTTATGCGCTCGAGGCGGACACTTATTTCCCGACATGTGTCCCTTAAAGGTTGTCCAACATGTGGTAAACGTACCCCGGACATTATGACCCCACTCAAACTCTCATGTCAAATAGCAACGGCGCCGTGGCAGTTATTTGGACTTTGTTTGTAATCTTTTCGGGCGCTTTGTCAGGCAGGCACGCCAGTATTAGTGGGAGTGCACGCAAGCCCCCAAGTGGTGTCACGCACAATTAATGTCCCCAGGTAGCAACTCCATTAGTCTTATGAACTCCAGTCGCAGTGGGGAATGCTAATGGTGGAGGTGCCGTGGGGCATTAGGAAGGAGAGCAGCCTAAGCCTCCACTTTAGCCCTCCATTTGACCAGTGTGCACCTCCATCTCACTTTACAACCAGCAACACCCCCTTCAACAGCCCCGTGTTTTAGCAGAACATGGTGTCAGAGGAGAGGCAGGATCCAGGGAGCCACTGCCAACCTCTGCGGCTGTGTTCACCTTCCCCTTTAGAAACTTAAAGATGACATATTATGCAAAAGAGACTTTTAAGAGCTTTTAGCCATGTTTTTTTCTCTTTATACCCACTCAATATGATTTAGAGGAGTAGTTCCCAGAGGTACTATAACAAGTTTATCCATTAAGCACAACTTATCAGTTATTAAAATAGTAGTGAACTAATTCTAGTAATTGATTAATCATTGTTTCAATATTGCAGAGATCTAAGCATCCTGTGAATGCGTTTTATGTCTCCCGACAGAGCTGTAATCACTGAAGAATAAAATGAAAATGTGGGAACATGTATAATCAACATAGCAACAATATGGTTATAACTAATCCCAATTTTACAGGCCATTTATGGGCTAATCAAACCCAATGGCTTTAAATTATTGTTAATCACTGCCCTATAGCTATTAGCCTTTTTTCCCCTGCAACCCCTATTTTTTACCAGGTTTTATTTGCTTACAATCCTGGTCTGATATGGTATGATTATCTTTGAGGACCCAAAAGGTTGTTTCCGACACCCATATTTGAAAAGAAGTGCTCAATGCAAGGGAATGTGCAAGAACGGAGATTTAAGTAATGATTAAAAAATAATAACCATATTTAGTTACTTTACATACTTTTCTAGTCTAGAATGAGGTATATGCTATTTTTTTGTATGTATATTTTGTTCTAACTTGAATCCTGGTTGAAAGTGTACAAGTTGAACATGCTTGCTGATTGCACAAGGTCAGGGGCACTACCTGTTAGCTCAGTGAACCCTGTGAAGGCCTGTGTTTGTGTGTGAAAACAGTGTGATGTGGTTAATCATTGTCAGCTCTCATAAATGTTCCCTTCCATCTCGGCAGCCTCAAATCTCACTTGGTCACATGACCTCCTCCGCCGCACTCTCCGGCGTTGACCTTGCTGGTGCAGAAGCATGCAGCGGTTCATTTGATCCAGGCGGCCTGCAGCTGAGACAGAGCCAGAGGAGAGGCCTGCCTGCTCCATGTCCGCTCTAGCATAAATGTATTTAGGAAGCCTGGTAGCAACCTTTACATCACAGCTCAATAGCATTGTGTTGCCTCCAAACCTACATGTCAATTGTGTGTCACGCAGTCCGTCGAGCGAAAAAAGAGGCAGAGGTGCATCATGGTTAGGAGTGAGCCGGCAGACAGCAGGGCAATAGAGAGGAAAGTGCTGGTAATTTTGACAGATCGAAACATAGTGCTAGAAAATCATGCATGGACTATCAAATACAGCACAAAGTATTCCAACTCTGCATTGCAACACACAGACAAACATTATCTCATCTTATCTCGTTTCACTTATGATTTTAGCATAGAAAGTATATTTGGTGTGGATTGCTGATGTTATCCCGAATGTAACCCGAATGTGGAAAAAGCTGATTTGAACATAAGCTAGCTGGAGCCACTTTCCATATATGGGCATTTATTCCGACAGCATTAGTAAAGCAAAACTTTGTCCATGAGCACATTGCTTTAAATATATTAATACATTGGGCCTGGGCAAAAAAAAGAATATTCAGAAAATTATTGTTTGAAGCTGGGGTGCCGAACTTTTTCTCTTTCATGAATAATACATGTTTGAACTGAAAGAGTAACATGTTGTGAACAAATCAGACCAGAGCACGCTGTCTTAATATATACAATATATATGTCACAATAAGTACTATATCTGCTTATCTACATATACTGTTGAATAACTGGTGAATAAAACAATGTATTGATTTGGGCCAAAAGATAGAATAAGACAAAGAAATATAATTTTCTTACTACGTGCATTTTAATAAAATGGACAAATGCAACATTTTCTCTGATTATTTCTCTGTATCAATAGTAAAAAGAAGAATATTATTGTTTGTTGTTATATACTGTCTAATTTTTTTCTTGTTACTTTATTAAATACTTACATACTATTTGTCATACTATTACTATACTACTTGAGCTATTTGGCTGAGTGATGGTGGTCCAGTCTTTTGCACTTTTCTGTACTTTTTGACAAAGGCCAAAAATACATACAAGTGAAAACCAGATGATTATTACATAGTTCATTTGTTGATGTTTGCAAGTTACTTACCCCAGCTTTAACATTTTGGAGTTGAGTGACACAAAACTAATGACAAAATCCATATTGTCAGTGGTCTTGAAAGAGTCATAGGTGGTCGCAGTAGTTTTCCTGTGCCGAAAGCAAATACCACAGCACACATACGCCTCACTCAGCCGGTGTCTTTATCTTGTAGCCTGCCATAGGGGTTGAAACACACAGGTCTTCCATGTCAGTGAGTGTCAATAGAGAGAAGTCCTTCTGAGCCCATTTACAGCCTTTTATTTCATTATCAATTACAGATTATGAGCGCACACCACACCGTCTGCTTCCCTGTGCTCCTCTCCATCATGTTGGGCCATCATCACTCAAACTGTAGCCCACACGGGACACGCCGCGCACCTCGCTCAGTCCTGGATGCTCCCTCTCTGATGCTGTGTGAATTCAGTGGCTGGCTTATTGCTCCTGGCAGTAATTGCACTTACATTTGACAGTCTTTTGTGGTGATAAACCCCGTAGCTAGATTACAGTTAGCCGGGACAACAGTACACTGACTGCCCACTCATGGACAATTGATTTTCGCTGTAACACAAGATTGACTAGTAGAGAAATTAAATGAAATATGTTGATAATGGATTTGTTTTTAAAGAAAGAAAAACAGCTAAATTATAATTATTAAAAGTGGCCTCAAAAAAAGATATCTGCATATATTCAATGAGAAAGGCAGAGACGTGCACAACTTAAGCTCCAATCTCAGAGTTTATCTCCTTTTATAGGAATGAGCAAAGCAAGTGTTCATATTGATTTGCCCATTAAGTATATTAGCAATAAAACAACATCCTGCTGCAAACCAATTGTAAAATCAATAGTAATTGGAACCAAAATATTATGAGTTCTTGGTCTGCAGTCTTATTGTCTCTGTAAGTGACCAGAAAAATCCTGTATGTTTGCGCGAGAAATGTGATAAATATTGATAAGTGTGTCAGAAGAATGTATGGGTGTAATTCTGAGAGCCTAAATGTAAATTGAATAAACTCAGGTCTGTGATGGAAAAACAGGAGCCAACTGCAGCGGATCCTTATGAACCTGTACATTAACTAGTATCGATTTGTACAAAATGAGAAATTTTGAGAGGGGCTTTCCGTTTGAATTATATTATGTGCTGTGTTATCCCGATCTATGCCACAAACCATTCAGGCTTTAACAGTAACTTCTGTTTAGTAATATCATACTGTAAGCTTTCTATATTAAATCAGGTAATTTATGTTTTTAGTTTTTAACATGGATTAAACTGCACTTGATTTTTAATATGCTTTCATCTCCAAAATAGTCCTTATAGTCCTCCAGTTGGATAACATTCATTACAATGGCATAATCAACCTGTGTACATACATTTAATAAAAAACAGGATACAAAATAAACTCAAATACACCCTTTGAAAAGGTGTTGGACAAAGCAGATGTATATTTGTATTGGATCATTTTCGCTGCCACCAGTAAACAGGGTGTTTCGTTCCACAGGCCATCTTTATTGTTTATTTTTTCAGAACAAATCTTTTTTTGACCCATTTTATTATTTTAGTAATGTATTCCCATAGTTTTGTAATTGTATTGCTTTAATATATGTATCATCTACTGTAATATCTCTTTTATTTAATATTTTGTCTTGTTCATATGTATTACCGTAGTTATATTTTTTCAATGCAGCACTTAGATTTTTTGCACCGAGAGCCAAAACAATTTCCTAGTTTGTGACTTTCTGTTACCCACATGGCAATAAAAAGGATTCTGATTCTGATTCTAAAACTGTGAAACGTGCTCTATACATAAAGTGGATCCCGTCAGACCTCTGAAGCTAAGCAGGACAGGGCCTTGTTAATACTGTGATGGGATACCTCTGGGAAAATCAGGTGCCACAGTGGGGCTGTAGCTACACAGTGACAAACCTTCTTTGTGTCCTTAGGCAAGACACTTCACCCACATTTCCTAGCATGAGTCTGGTGTGTGTGAAAATGGTTGATGATGGTTGGAGGGGCCAATGACACATACTGCCCCAGGGCGTCTGTGGCTACAGTGGGTGCTTATCATCGCTGCGTATGGAGTGAAGGAATAATGGCATGTGAAGAATTTTTGAATTTTTGAGATGTATTATTATCAACAAACGATTGATCATTATTGTTGATGCTTGTGAAGGTTCACTATATAATTCAGTCAAATTTTTTATTTACTCCCCTCATCCCAGACCTCACATGGGATATGAAGTTTACAGACAGACTGAAACGCTCCACGTGTACTTTTAATAGACTCCCTGCTTAGCTGCGGTGTCTGTCCCTTGTCCTGCAGTGTGGGATCCCGCAGTCTGAAAAACAAAGCATGAGGCGTGTCTTCTATTCTCCACAGAGAGCCCTGGGGCGCAGGACTGAGCTGGCTGCCATCCTGGAGCCTGCGAGTGCTTTATAACAGCGTACACAGAGGAGCAGCCATCCCCCGGCCCGGTCATTAGCACGTGGGCAGCAGAGGAGGCCGTCCCACTGTCCTGCTACAAAAACACTGCACCTGCGACTTCCACAGCCACGCTGCATGAAGGATGACCCACGCTGAGGCCAACTCCAGGGATACAGGCAAGCAGACCGAGCCTCTCCTGTCTTGTTTGTTTGATAATTCAACAGTTTCTGACAAGAGGCTACAGCTCAGGAGCACAGAAAACACACAGTTTCATGGCCGGCTCTGAAGTCCAGGTCTGCAGACAGCATACAGCGTCTGCTATGAGGGTCACTCTGAAATTCTTTTTTTTTTATTTGCCTTTTCCATCAATAAATGAAAAAAGACGTAACTCACTCCCGTCTGATTTATATGACCATATTTGACTCCTTTGGGTCATTATCTTTCTCTCATTGAGCTAAAAATCATATTATTTTATTTCAAATTTGTGTACATACATAAAAAAAGGATACCAAATGAACAGAATTACATTGTTTGCTACACACACACACACACACACACACACACACACACACACTAAGAGAGCAATGTTATTGAAGAGTCCTTGTACGTATTGTATCTGTCTTGCCTGCCATATAGCTCTGCACCGTGCCGCTTTCCATGACATCAGGGAAACGTGGTCACATCAAAGGTTCCTCTCCAACAAGAAAAATTGGTGAACAAAGTGAAAAGTATGTAAGGCGCTAGATGGGCATGGTCAGAGGAGTTATGAATCACTCTGCAAACAACTAAAAAGGTCAAGAGCTGTGAAAATGTAGCTTGTTTCATCTCAAAATAGCCGCTTGTATGGTTCAACAAGTGATATATTTTAGTGATATCAAAGTCTCTCACAAATACATTTGGTCAGAGGGAGACAATAACCAAATATCACTTTTTATCATGTACTGCATTCATGTACGGTAATAAAATGTTGAGAGTCATGGTAATGTGGTGACTATCAAACCATATATATATAGATTATTAATTAAGATAAATTGTAATCACTTTTTTACCGTAATATTGATCTAAAGCTACTTAAAATTAGAAAGAGGTTAATTTACTGAAACATAAGGAAAAGTCACCTCCCCTTGTCCCATCCCCTGTTGTTATGGCCAAAGTACTGACGTTTTCCCCGTAGCTTCCCCTCAATACAGTCCAAACCAATCAAATCCCAACAGGTGATTCGCTGATGTCCTTTGTTCCTGTTCATCAGTTCACTTGTTTTGGCTGTTTCAGGACACAATTCATATTAGCAATAATACGTATACTTGTAGATTCATAGCTGTAGTCTAGAGGCAGGTTAAACCACAGACAGACAACTCTATAGTGGTACTCTATATCTATAGTGGATATCTAGCATATTCTGCACACTATTGGCTTTGGCTCATAAACAGTGAGCTGAGTTTGCCCTAATGGCCCCTCTGTGCTCCACTTGTGCCTCTCTAATTACTTCACTTTCATCAGCTTCTATGGAGAAAAAAGACAAATCCATACTCAATAATGAAAAATTCATATTGTTTCCTTATACCACCTCCACCTTGGTTTCTGTCTGTCTCTCAAATCTCGTCTTATTGTGTGATGTATTTAAATGTTAATAACCATTCATTCCTGACACCCAATCTCACACGAACCCAAGTTGAACAGGAAATCTATCTAATCTGGAGAATCTCATTACACCATCACGGCTGCAGTCGCGGCTCTGACTATTGTCGATAGATGTGAGGTAGAAGAAAGAAAGGCAGGAAAAATGAATTGGATATTTAATTTAATCATTGTGCGTGAAGCAACATAAAGAAGGTGTAAAGAGTGGTGCACCCTCTTTCATCTGACTAGATAATGATGAAATGTTTTCTATTGTGGCACACTGCTGACGCCTTTAATCATTTCTGAGTTGTGTAAGAGGCAGAAAGGAGACTTCCAGGCTTTACTTCTTCTGACAAGATCAACTACTTTCATTGGCCATTAGCAGATTATCAGCAATTTACGCAAAAAGGCCTTCTCAGCTTGTTTTGTTGTCCAATAATTAAAAAAGAAAATCAAATGTATGGCCATGCATTGTAAATAGATACTATTTTATATTCTGATATTGCAAAATGTAATTATTATTTAAACCAATTTAATAAATGTATTTTCTTAGTTCACAGTAGCATGCATCACTCCCAGAGAATGTAAAGAGCGAGTCAAAGAAAACTGCACAGTCTATAGTGTGTAAAACACCCTTCTAAATATGAACTTCTTTATAGCCCATTAGCAGATTATCAGTGCTTTAACCAAACGCCTGCTCAGAACATTAGACTCTGAGAACACCATTCTCTAGTTCTATTATCTCATTCACACAGCACATTTAATTTAATTTGCATGAATATGCAATGAATTTAATTTTGAGCACTATTTTCATCTGCTCCTGTAATCACAAAAAATGCCAGTGTAATTAGTTTGTAATTACTTGGTGTAATTGTTGTAGTAATCATTTTAATTACCCAAATGTTCAGACATTAGATGCTAAAAGGAAAATAATCTGCTTGTGCCTCCTACTGCGTGTGTCTTAGGCTGAGTTTGTGATCAGGTCCTGACAGAAGCAGAGCTCTGGACGCCGCTGCATGTTTTACAGCAGATGATGTGAGCATGTTCTGTATGAGGGAGGCAGACAGACGGCCAGACTTACATTGTAGCATCTCTGCAATCTGCTCAGTGCAAATTTGCATGCCCCGAAAAGCCATTAAGTTAAAATATACAGTTATTGTACCTTTCTGGGACCGGCGCCATACAAATGCTTATTGCATGTGCTTATAGCTCAGTCTAGCAGATGGTAAATCATGAAATTTTATGAAATTATTGCAGCAGTGAGGTGTTTTGAAAAGGAGCAGCTGTGAGGGAGATGGGACATTATAAACACTCACAGGTGTTCTGTCTTTCCCCACCGCCAGCCACAACATCAAAAATTAAATTATAAACCAACCAGCAAATGTTGTAATCTCCTACACACATACACTACTTACTGGAGAAATTGCTTAAACTAAGCAAAGAATTTAATTTTAATTTGCATAAAATATTTATTGTGGAAGAAATTTCATAGCAGGGCCCAGTTGTCAGCCAAGTTGCCAACATGTACGTTGCACCAGCATCTCGGCAGCGTGTATGAAGTTCGATTAGGGAAGGCTCTAATGGGCACTTCACCCGAGCACATATGGGCAAGTGCACCTAATAAGAGGGAGCAGGTCAGTGCCAAACACACAACAAGCTTGTGTTTCTCATTAAGATTTTATTCCTTCCTTAGTATTTAATTAGCCCGTCTAGCACAGGGACCAGGGAAGATCGCCTCACATCGACCATGTTGCCATCGTCCAAGTCACTTCCATGTAAAGTGGGGGTCCCTGGTCCCAGCCTCACAGTTTGCTGTTATTGGGGGACCTGCTTCTTGGATCAGTCTCATGGCTCTGAAGTGCAGCTCTGGCTCCTCTCTCAGGGTCTTATTGCTCACACCCAGCTGTGTCTGTTTGGCACCATTCAAGAGGAGCTGAGGCTGTGCCAGTGCACTTCTAAAATGATAACGACTTTGAGAAAGAATTCAGAGAGGCCACACCTAAAGAATCTGTATGAATAGTACAGTGAATTATGTCACAACTTATAAAACTCATTTAAACCTGTCCCAAATCCAATTGGTTGTGTTCATGTTAGAGAATTGTGTTTCAGTGCCAGGACAACTCTATGTAAAAGAAGCAACTATTTAACAAAATGTTGAGAAATATAATTTCATTTTTTTTTGTCCCAGATTGTGATTTGAGGGTGTTCTATTTTTTTTTTCATATTGTCACTACTTCTTGACATCTGTTGTAAAAACTTGTTTCATGTGGATTGGCCCAGGAATTGCAGAGGAATTTAGGCACTTTGACTTATTGACAGTTACCATAGTTACCTCCACCACAAACAACTTTGAGCTATTATAAACTATTATAGTCAAAGTTTTGTTTTGGTACTTTAAATGTTTAACATCAGAAAATCACAGGATGTTTGTGCTATTTAATTTTAATTGAATTTTACTGTATTCTACATAATTAATTAAAGGTGCATCACTAAGATGTACTTAATTGACAGATGTAGAAGATCAAACAAGATAAGATACTAGATGGGTTAAGATAAATAAAATAGTAAATAAAAACACCTTTTTTAGGTGCAAGTATTCAGTGGTTCATTTCTTTGTGATCACCGGGTCACCGCTCAAACAAAGATCAAACTCTGTATTGTGTATAACTTATTTTTTGTGCCGTACAAGGGGAAGTCAGCTCGTTCATATCCACCTGGGGCCGTATGCCTAAAGATTCTGAGAGTCCTCTCAGAGAACTTTTATTTTAACCTAAAAACTCCTAGCTAGGAGTCTTAGCTTAAAAGTTATTCTAGAACATTCACAAAGAACTTTGAGCAAGGATGGACAAAATTACACAGCTGTGATCGCTGACCAATGCGCTGTGTTGGTTGACTTTCAAATTCACAAACAAGTGAACAGCAAAGTAAAAGAAAGAGGAAACCCAACTGGACAGAGGAACAGTGTTTGCTTCTGGCTCAATTGGTTAATGAGAATAAACAACTTTGGACCCACTGTCATCCAGTGTTTGTAGAATATCTCTCCTGCATCTTCCGTCCACAATTTTTTCCTCCTAGGGAACTCTTAAAGGTGCCATATTTCACTTTTCTTAATGTTCCACAGTCCATCCTATGCACATGTGTGATATTAATTTGGGTGATACACCATACGAAATTCAAAACTTGTCAAATTATAGCCATTTTTTATAGCTTTCGCTGTAACAGTCATTTCAGACCATGAGAATAAACTTTTTCCAACAATGGCAACCGTCAGATAGAACCCTAAGTCCTCGATCCCAGAATCAGACCCTATTTATTTAGTTCAGTGACACCCAGGCGACGGACTGAGGCTCTTTTATGTTGGAATAACACCAGGTTTCCAGATCAGCTTTTGATTAGGTCCCGTTTCAAGGTAACTGTAGTTCTGGAACAACCTTTTGATGGTGTCACCGTCACTCACTCAGCTCGTTTCTGTGCCTCTCGAGAATGAAAGAGAAAGATTGCTCTCTAACTAAAGTTTGATGGAATCAATGAAAAAACTACTCTGGTAACTGTAATCATGTTTAAATCAGAGAAAAGTCAAAAAGCGTAATATGGGCCCTTTAAGTTGCTAAAAGTCCTCCCCTCTACTCCTAAGAGATCTCACCTTAGGAGCTCTCTTAAGAGCTAGGATTCTTTAGGATTAGTGATTTTCCAATCTAGGATCTACTCTTCACTTTTAGGAAAAATTCTAAGAGTACGTCAAGATTCTACGACTATTCTTAGAATTTGGCCACCAGGAGCAACTCTTAAGACCAAGAATCTTTAGGAATGCGGCCACTGACTCTGAGAGTCATCCAAGGTCTGAAGTTGGAATTATATTTGTGTGTCATTTCCCACATAGGTACGCATCAGCTATTCATAAAGCCAAAATAAGCCTTGATAAATGACCAGCAAAAGCGAGCGACAAATAGAAAGTATATGACCAAACACACCAGGCAGGTGCACGTTCTGTTCTATTCTGTTCTGGCACTTAGCAATGTAGTTTATTTATCTCCACAGCTCATGGTGAGTTTATTTTGTGGGAACTTTGCTCATAATATTCAATTATCCATTAATTTTCTTCTGCTTTATCAATTTCCGGGTCACGGGGGCAGCAGTCTAAGCAGAGACGCCCAGACTTCCCTATCCACACACACTTCCTCCAGCTCATCTGGGGGGACCCCAAGGCGTTCCCAGGCCAGCTGAGAGACACAGTCCCTCCAGCATGTCCTGGGTCTTCCCCGGGGTCTCCCAGGACACCTCCCCAGGGAGGCGTCCAGGAGGCATCCTATACAGATGCTTAAGCCACCTCAACTGGTTCCTCTCAACGTGGAGAAACAGCAGCTCTACTCCGAGCTCCTCCCGTGTGACTGAGCTCCTTACCCTATCTCTAAGGGAGCGCCCAGCCACTCTGAGGAGGAAGCTCATTTTGACCGATTGTATCCGCGATCTTGTCCTTTCAATAATTACCCAAAGCTCATGACCATAGGTGAGGGAGGGAACGAAGATTGGCCGGTAAATCGAGTGCTCTGCCTTTCGGCTCCCTCTTCATAACGGTACGATTTAGCGACCGCATCACTGCGTACGCTGCACCGATCTGCCTGTCAATCTCACGCTCCATCCTTCCCTCACTCGTGAACAAGATCCCGAGATACTTGAACTCCACCTCTTGTATCCGCAATACTTAAAATTTGTTTTCATGATTGTCTATTATTTAGGAAACTGGGAAGATTGAATACCGGCAGAGACAGAAAATGTTTTAGAGGACATAAAGATTATGTTCTGTTTATATCGCTCACAATATATTTGTTGCACTAAATTACGGGCACAGAGCCCTATGCAGGGCATATACGTTTGTTCCATGTAGAGCACTCTCCATTTTACTTGTTTGTGTTTATACTTTGACCCAGACCCATCACAAACTCAGGCCTGAAGAGTATAATGCCCTTTACTGTGCAACATTCCAAGCATAAGAGAAGCACACTTTCAGTTACACTCAGCATATACCATTCTCTTTCTAAATATTCTGACAGACTTTAAACTTGTCACCTTATTTTTCCAAAACATTTATGTCCATGTTTCACCAAGGGGTCAGTAAATCACTGTGATTGTGTATGCAAAACTTAACATCTACAGCATCTTCTGTTTAGCTGTCTCACCACATTACAGTGCATGTGTTTGACCGTCAGTATTACCATTTATTTGGACCACATTACTTCCAATGACAACCTGTAACATATTCAAATGTTATGCATGCATGTTTGTGCGGAGGCCTAGAGGGCTGGAGTCTGGGTGTAGAGTTAGAAATGCTGCAAGGCATGCTGGGAAAGTCATGCATATTCAAATTCACTGCTAGACATGGCTGCCCTAAATAGTCGCAGAGCATGCAGCACTCAAGGCTGCTTTGTATTTTATGTATTTTTCTGCATTTAGACACAACTATCTGATTACGGGTCACTCTAACAGCTTTTGAATGGTATTTAGTTTGATATTAATTGTCTGTTAGATTATATCTTCTATACATTTGTATAGATAGGATTTTTATCTCAGTGAGTTAGTATTGCAACATAGAGTAGAGAGCGGCAGGAACAGTAAAAGCTTATCCATCAGAACCAACATGTCTACGCGGGATTCTCGTGTCCTCTAGTTTGTGTATTGCAGGCTTTACACTTTACCCAGTTGTGTTTGAAGGGCTCATATTACACCAAATCGCGGTTATGTCTTTTACTTATTGATGTGTTGGTATGAATATAAATGTGCTTTTGTGACTAAAGTATAGAGTAAGTGGAGTTGTCGGATCCTTTAGCGAGAGGAAAGCTGATTGTATTGTTTGTTTATGAGGCCTTAAAAGCACAAAGCCGTACAGCAAGAGAATCTCATTATGACTCGTAATGACAAATTCACCCAGTGCAATTATTTCCTGCCATTTCCCTGCTATCTCCTGCGCAGCACTTTCACTTTGGTCATAAACCTAGCCAGCTATAGTGCAGCGGGACAGGCCTGTGATATACTCCTCCACTGCAAAATAAAACAGAGCTCATAGCTTTGGTTTTGACCTTGTCTTGTGTGTTGACGCCATTTGCTTCAATAGTCTGAGAAAGGCTGTCTCTAAATACAAAGTGCGACAATAAAACATTCTTGTAAAACTAAAATGTTCGGAGCTGCTGGCAAATGCAGACCATGGTAATCAAATGCATGTGCAAATTGCTTCCCAACTCATCAACAAGAGCTTTTAATGAAATAACATCCTTTAAATGAACGCACGGAGACAGTGAAAAGTGAGCAATGGCTTTTCGGGCTAGTTTGAATTTTTAATTGCCTGTCGAGAGAATATTAGATAAAGCTTGATTAGAAATAAATTGAAAATCTCTGCTGAATGCATCTGATAGAAGCTGCCGCGGAGACAAGCGAGATAGGCAGGATGTCCATTAAGACGCCTTTGAACACTGTGCAACTTGACTGATTTACTATCTATTACTTTTTCTTTTTCTAATCAGTTATGGGAACCCTGTCGAGGCAGATTTAAATAACTGATTTAAAATGAAATAGCATACCCGCAGTTTTGTCATGCCCAAATCTTTTTGTGCTTAATGTCATTGCCATAAACTAGAAATTAATGAAGTAAATGTCATGCGTTCTGTGGTAGTTTGAAACTTCATTTACCTCAGACTTAATTTGATACTCATAGTTCAACGCTTTCAATGCTTTATCTTCTGTAATTTTAAGTCAGTCTTGCGAGTCACACATCACAGTGACAATAATGTAGCCTTGTGCTAAACAAAACAATAAAAACAAAACAACGCAAGGATGAGGTTTCCAGTGTTTACGGTGCATCATATTAAAGGACTTCATAACCAAGTGCTGACTTAGCAGCTATTTACACAAAAGCGTATTATTGTCAGAGGAAGGTGTAACTGATTTGATTCGTTTCAGAGAATGAGGGAGAGCTGCTCAAACAGGAGGTGAAAGAGGAAGGTGGCCAAAGCAAAAGTTAACATCAGGACTAAACTTAGAGCCATTTTGTAACATCTATAGCATGAAAGCAAAAACTATGGAAATACAAGATGAAGATTTGATAGAAGAAAGAAGCAAAAGAAAATCAGGGGAAAAAATAAAATTCAAAAACCATTTTCAAGGATCATTTGATAATTTAAAGCCGAGGAATCTAACTGTTTATGTAAATAATTATGAAATGTGAACAACATTCTTTCTTTATTCTTATCTTAGTAGAAAAAATCTTGCTTTGGTCTGAGAGCTGATTGGTTCTCTCGTTTTCGCTTTTCAGTCTGAAAAAGCTGATCTGAATAGAACTAGAGAAAATAATAGTCACATTCTTTGTGGTTTGAAGGTGAGGTACCCCAGCTTTAAGGTAGCTAGATCACCCTAAAGTTGGAGATTTTAGACTTTTTTCCTTATCATGCCAAAGCTATAGATTTTTTACTGATTATTTTCATGCTAGAGTAAAAGACTTAATTTGACTTTAGATTTTATTTTATTTTATTTTTGTATGGAGTTTTTATTAATTTATCTTGTGCTGTGTGCTCCTTATTCCTACTGTCTGTAAATTGTGACGCAACATTGAAATTTCTCCACTCTGGGACGAATAAAGGATCTCTTAGACTTGCACTAGTCTGATCCAAGATGAAGGTTAAGACAAGATTCTGGAACTTTTAGATTGACGCAGTGTTTTTGATCCGATATATTCACAGTGGCGTCTTTCTATTGTTCCTTCAACCTTTCCTCAGCACAAAGACACAATCTGTGCATATTTTCAGAGGGAGACGTCTTTTTAATAATTATTTTGGAGAGTGGGCGGTGAAATAAGCACTTCCAGATCGGCGAGGCCATCACAGTGACAGGGGGGTCAGAGGTCCGCAGACTGTCGAGCATGTGCACTGGGCTGTGTGAAATAGAGGACACAGGGGACACTGCTCGTCTGACCAAACTCCAAATATACACCGCACAACACCGTCAACAAACCTGGTGAGACTGGTAATGTTAGATATGTTTTTAATGTGCTGCTCTATAACTCTGATCAATACAAACAAAATACACAGGTAGAAAAGCTGTCTGTTAAGAACAAAACAAAAAACATGTCAGGATGCACTATGTAACATGCGTTGAGTGATGTTGCACTGAATACGCTGAAAAACATGTATTCGTAATTTCAGTAGATCTGACCTGTAACGCTGGGATAAAAAAAAATAAGTTGAAATTTTTTTAATTTCTTTTTTAAGTATATGTTTGTGATTTGCTTGATATGATGTGGGTTGTGAGGCGCTTTTTGTGTTGCCTTGAGTAGGAAAGGCGCTATATAAATAGAAGTTGATTGTTTGATTGAATTTTTACAGACGATATAGCAAAAATGATATTTCCCATTAAACAATCAGGGTTGTCTTATTTCAAGTGGATTATGTTGAATGAGAAACAGTTGTTCATTTTAAATTATTTGCTTGTTCCACTGATTTAATCTTATTGTAGGCAAACTTGCAATACATTCTCCTGTGTTTTGGGTTGTTTTTGGTAGTGTATAATTTCATATTAGGTAAAAATGTGAACAATCTGCATTTTATAGATATCTCCCAAAACATTGCACTGATGGTTTGTGTTTAATTTGATGTGTGTGTTACAAAAGAATTGATAAGTGGCTAATAATGCAACTTAAAAATAAGCTGATAAGCCTCAAATGTCAACCTCACTTCTGTGCATTGATAAAACATATACTGAAAGACTTAAAACACAAACATACAACGGTACAAAAGTAAGACGCTGCTTTTGCAACTTTGAAACCATTTAAATATTTCACCACAGTGTACCGCATGTATTCCTTATCGCTCTCTTGTCAGTGGAAGCTACTCTGTTTTATTTATGACACTGACCCCAGCTACATCGCTTTCTGCTTGTTTTCTATCTATATTGAATTTAGCCTCAATCCAAACCATCTTACACAAAAAGCTCAACACCCCCTTTCCCCACGTCCTGCTCTCCTTCCCAAGCAGTGAGCAGAAAGAACAGATCTATTGTTGAAAAGTGCGCTCGTCGTTTCATATATCATTGATTAGAGAGAATAAAAAAGCCATAACATTGGGTCAGGAGTACGCGGGCCCGGCTGCTGACGGTCTATCACTGTGGACACATATTGACTGGTGCTCGGAAAGTAGTCACTCACTCATCAGCGCCAGGGCGACTGATTGAGTTGCCAGCAGCCACTAAATGAGGCCTCCATCCAGCGCGCCTCCAAATGAACTGCAATCTTTTCAGACCTTGTTGCGGCTCGGGCGGCATGGGGGAGGTTGGACAACACAAGGGGATTTGAAATAAGTTGAAGCTTTGCAAAGCGTTAGAATAAAGCTTTGGGGTTGTGTGCTTTTGTGTGTGTGTGTGTGTGTGTGCGAACTTCAAATAGGGTTGACACCATACGACAAATGTTAAACTCGTAAAACAATACTAATCTCTAAGCTTGAGACAAAGTTTAATACCACTGTAATGGCTTGATCATTTTCATTGTTGTACCATAATGTTGATACACAGGTGAAAACTCTGAAAATTGGAATCCTCAAAAGTTCAATTCAAATTCAATTTATAATCTCAAACTCATATATGACAGACTCATTATTAAAGCCTTAAACACCAAACAAAAATATTCAGAAAATGGACTTCAAATGTGTCAGCAGTAGTAGGGTGGCTCTCTAAGTAAGAATGAGTACAATATGAGTACAAAAGACAAAAAAAACAATAAATCGGAAACAAAAATATAAACTACAATACACCAGGGGGTACAGGGGCTGGACAAAAACATGCTTATTTCTCAAAACAAAGCACACACACACACACATGCGCACTCAGACAAGACTCTCTGACCCTACACCTCTCTCCCATCACTCCACATCTGTGCAGAGGACATCACTCTCTTTCCTCTACGTACATTATTTAGTACTTTTTCAAACTATTTTTGAACTGAATCGAATTAGAACATAGTTTTAGTTAATCTGGTAAGTTGTCCAATGGCACGAGAGTTAGTTAGTTAGTTCTTTTTGTTGTTGAAGAATGAACTATCAGGGCAGTAGCAGTTCAGTACATTACACATTATGAAAGAATGCAGAGCTGAGGATGAGGGGGAGACTTGAACCAGGCTTCCGAGTACATTTGTCTGAACCTGGGTCCATCTCGCACTCCGCATGTTAATTTAGCTCGGGGCTGCACCGCCTGTTTTTAAATATCGTTAATTGACTTAAGAGCTCATCAACGTGCTTCGTCTTCATTAGGTTAATGAAAAGGCCCAATGTTTATTTTTCCTAACAGATTGTGGGAATGACATAATCCAATCGGTTACTTCCACTTCCTGAAGGATCGGCTGCCCGTGATGAGGGCTGTTGGGGGATTCTGTGTTTGTGGAGACACGTTTAGCCCGTGGCAGGAATCTGTGGCCCTGCTCTAATCGTCAGTGTGAAGTAACCAGGGTGAGATGCTTGTTTGGATGTATGAGTCGGGGTGAGAAAAAGCAGGTTTGTATGATTTGTACTCTTAATGACAGTACAAACTTTAGTCATGGTGTGTTGTTCGTAACCCTATTTGCTGACCTGAGGCTGCAATGAGGGCAGAACTTGTCTAGACTAATTAATATAGATATATGTGTATGTTTTTAGTGTGTCTTGCACATTGAGTGGCGTATGTCAACCACAATAATTAGTCCACATTTGATATAGGAATCATCCGCCAATCCAGGTGTTTGTGGAGAAAAACATAACCATAACCATAAGCACGCATACGTCTAAAAGCGTTCATGACATTTTAATGGGGCCTTCTTACCATCACATCTCATCTACATACCAGCTCAATCTGTTCAGACGGTTTTAAGAAATCATACATGCACACAAAGGAAATGTAGGAATGATAATATGAGATCAAGAGTTCCGAGCTTCCGGCCCGTGCGCACTGCATTGTGGGTATTTTTCTCAAAAAAGTATGCATCATAGCGGGCTCTCCTATTAGTTTACATGTTGTGAGCGTGATTTTTGTCTCTTGTTTCCAGCCAATCAATTACTTTAATCGCTCAAAAAAACCACCTATTTCAGACATTTAGAAGGTAAGCTAAAGATTTTTTCATTTAACAAAGAAACCATGCGCTTTTTTATTTGTAGTTTTAGATGTAAACACAACGGACTGACGAGAGTTACATGCGCTTATGCTATGCTACTCACGGCTTACACGCAAGCTTTATAAACTACATGTGAACTAATAGGAGAGCCCGCTCTGATGNCCACTTTTTTGAGAAAAATACCCACAATGCAGTGCGTTCGGGCCGGAAGCTCGGAACTCTTGATCCCTGTATATTGTATTGGCAAATCAAAAACGGGAATGTAACGAATAGATTGATAGGCCCAATCACACAATATGGGCCTTGTGTATCCTTGTTGCTAAATTTGGGGTGTAAAGTGAAATAGGGTTTGCTTTTTCCATGGTTTAGTTTGTTCAAATTGTAGGGCGTGCTAATAAAAATTGGGTGTGAGGAAATGCCTAATAATTAAGGGCTTAAAAATACGGAAGATAGACCAAAAGCATCAACGCAGAAAATAGACTAACAAATGCAAATAATTTGTGTTAAATGAATGGACTCCTTTATACTGAAATGGACACACTTCTGCACACTATACTCGAGCCTCCAGACAGTTACAAAATACATTTAAGATTAAAAATGATAAAAGGTCAGTGTGTGCAGACCTTTACCAATGCATTAGACATGAAGCAGCCTTACACCGTTCGTGAGCTCACATGATCTATATTCAAGCAGTGCACTTAACCAATGTGTAGATGTGTGTTTAATATTGCGTGCATAAAAAACTCTCCCTTACAACAGCCTCGTCTATTCCCGCTTTTTTCATTCTGCACGTGTATTTCTGTGTTTAACCCTTGCCTACCCCTCCCCTTTCAGCCCCTGACCCTTAAACACGAACTGTGCCTTGAGAAGCTGTTGTAACACTTAGGCAAAAACGCGCTGATCTTTCTCTTGAGGACAGTAACATGTGAGGTCACGTCTCGTAGCACGGGCTATAAAGACTGACACACAGCTCGAATAAATCACCCTCCTGGACCCCTTTACTTTACTCCCGCCCCCCACCCCCAGCTTTTACACCTCACTGTCTGGCCATTGGAGGACCACAAAAGCTCATCAGTGCTAAGTTTGAGCAGCCTCACAGGAGCAGTTGTGGGGTCAGCTCTGGCCTGTGCGTGCCATAAACCGCATCGCCGTTCGGATCATCACTTGTTCTGCTCCCTGTCCATCCTCCCCTTTTTTCTGCGGCAGACGTTTCCAATAAATCACTTGACCCGCCCCTCCCTCTGCTCTCCTCTCCGGTTCGTGTCTCAAAAGCCCCCTGTCTGTCCCCTGTTTGGCCCAGGATGATGCGTTCTGCTGCAGTCACTTAAATAAAAAGATCGCGGTGGGAGACATAATGTGTTAAAGTAATAAGATGGTCTCGGGCAGGTCATGGCCCCTCTCCCTGCTCCAGTGCTCCTGTGTGGAGGCTCTTTGAGTTAATGGGCTGTGGTCAGTGCACTGGTGAGTCATAAAGGCTGCCCTCCAATACCACTACAGAGCTATTCCAGAAACAAGAGGAAACCTCCGAAAGCCACTATAAAGGGCCCGTCCAGATAACAGCACACCCAAGCACTATTTCCACTGTGACACTCCAGACCTGCTGTAAATCAAATGTATTTATCATCTACTGTGTATCTCTCCCTTATGAGAACCCGACTTAACAACTGTCCTTCAGTGTCAGGAATGGCACAGATTCTACTGTACAGGAAGTTTCTTTGATCTGCTGTTTCTTTCATGTTACAGTTTCCTTTTTCTTTCAGCATTCGTAAACGTTGTTCAAGCTTGATCACTGTAATATACACAAAAGACTGAGAAATGTGGGAAAAAAATCTGTTTTCAATGAATCTACAAAGTTAGTACGCCCTGGAGACAAGTTTATTTCTCACTTAGTCAACACTGGCGAAAGTATTGAAATCATTCCCTTACTTAAGTAAAAGTATAAAAGTACGAGCTTTTATATGTCCATAAGTAAAATATGTTTTGCTGAATTATTGATGTGCAATATATAATTTTTTTATGTTGGAGAATAAGGCTGACCAAAGCGTTTAAAACTTAACCGCTATACTTACAAACATGCTGGTATTAGGTTTAAGAGTGATGGGTAAATACATAAAAAAGTTGTCTGAATAATAAGTAGTTAAGTATAGTACAGATACAAAAACAATGCTTATTCACATTGTTGGAGGTGTTCATGAGCAAGACACATCTCCATCCAGGCTGAATGTGAGTATATTGGTGCAAATATTAGAGAAAAGCGGATTGACTTATTACAACATAGACAACAGCGCACCTTATTGTTTTAATATCGTTGTTGAGTATTGCATTTGTCTTACACTGTTTAGTGTATTCACTGCAAATTATTACTATATGATGAGGTTTTCTCTGTGGAAATGCACTTTAGTGATCTGAAATGACTGGTCAAATGCTTGGTTCTCCGCATTAGATTCTAATTAATTAATGCTCAAATTAGCAGAGCAAAACAGGACAATCAGGATGTTTGAATTCACAGGGAGGGCCTGTTAATGAAGGAATAGCTGCAGGGATAATGATGCAGCCAGGACAGGGTGTGACAGGGGAGTGTGGAGGAGACACCGCAGCCACACTTACGCTGATCACATGTGAGCCGCTGTCAGCTGCTATAAGCTCCGCTATCAAATTGTATTAAATGCCATTGTTTATGCCTGGCTTTGCACTGGCCTATTGCTCCACACTGCGTCCCACTGGCCTTAGCACGCTTAATTTGAGCCTCACTTCAGGTTTCGTCATCAGGACATTAGCATGTTCACTCGAATTAACTGAATTTCTCCCTGTGCTGCATTCAGGGAACATTGTAATTTTTACTGTTTATGAGTTTTAAGGGATGTTGAAGTTGATGGGATGATCTTTTGGACTTCTGCTCGAATAGTATAGTTCAATTATTGGAAGTTTATGCCCTGGACATATGCCTTTTTTGTGTGTGTGCGTGTATTTGTTTATCAATATAGTTTTACTCTATTTAAACTTTAGTTGTTGATTTGCCAACACAGATTGGATCCAAATCCAAATGTTCAAATGTTCTGACAAATTAAAACATATTTTTATGTTATAAGCGAACATAACATGTTCTTATTAAGTAGATGAACTGAAGTAGATCTTGTGTTGGGTTTGCGAGTTACAAGTCCTGTTTATGTTGTTGATTGTAAATGTATTTTAAGCCTTTATTTCTTACACCAGGATCATTCCATTGTCCTAGGCTCAGGTAGGACCTGGCCGGAGAGAGAGAGCAGAAGGCTCACAGACAGACGGAGTGCCTCCCCCAGTGCTGCTGTAATAACCTCCTGGAGCTGAGCAGACTCTGAGAGATATCCTTGAGCCTCACCTCCATCTCGCTAACAGGTCACGCCGAGATCTGCAGATAGTGAGCTATAGTTAAGGCCCATATCTCCTATCTGCACTTGAATGATGGAGCAAACCATGTGGCGACATGTTTATTGTCACCCAGATGGTCCACAATGCAGTGGCCTGGCGAGCCACATCCATCCCTAATATAATTCATGGGGTGGCACCATTGTGGGGTGACTGATAAGGCCTTCACTTTGCCCTGCACTGGTCACTTGTCTCAAGGAGACTCCAAAGAAACTTCACTCCGTACAAATGGTGGCCAAAATATCTAATCCCACTTTAGAGCCGAAAACTTGCGCTGGGGTTAGAACGCTGAAGAAGGCCATTTATAATAGAAGAATTCTGCCTTTCCCATTGCCTCTGTGGAGAAACTCAACATTTACTTAAAGAGGTTTTTAAAAGCAAATGTAAGCAAAGAGAAATGTGCAGTTGATACAAGAGCTACAGCTAATGTTAAGAGCCAGTTAAAAGTTGTTTGTATAATCAATTTTTCCCTAAATACATGTTTTACAACTGTTCTGAAAGGCTTAGAAAACTCATATATGCACTTTTGTTCTCTATCTGCTAAAACCTTTTGATGTTATTTAGAGTCAGCATAGTGTAGAGAAGGTTATCCAAATAAAATTACAATTATTGTAATATCCAACAAGTCACAATGATTCAGATTGCTGCAGCTCGAGTAAATACAGACTCCCAACACCTCTGTGATTAGGAGACCCACCATCCAAACTCAGAGAAATGTTATTTTTACAGATGATTAGCTCGGGGGTGTGCGCTGTGACATTTTGATTGGGAAGGACACAATCAAACACTAATAAATGGAACCAAATGCACTGTCGTCCCTGGAGACAGCGGACATGGACAGAGACGAGGAGATCAGAGGAGCTGGAACCGCTCAAATCTGTTTCCCATCATATCCCTGTGGTCCCTCTGTCTGACTGAGAGAATGAGGATAAATGCATAACGATATTTGGAAATGTGGTCACAATTATCTATCGTTATTCCTGAAACCCTGGGAAAATGCTGATGTTATTAAAAATAAAAACACCAGGATCACTAGGATACAAACTTACTTTTTAAGCGCATGAAGCGAGCAGAAGCAAAACTCTGTCCATGTTTTTTCCTTTGTTAAATAGTGCATTCGCATTGTCCACAGTCCACAGTCTATGCTTTTTCCCACTTTTCATGGTTCATTTTGCACAAAGGAAAGAAAATATCCTTGCTGTGCAACTTGGTCTGCAGTGGAGCAGTGATGTGACCATGTTTCACTGATGTTGCATGAAGGGGCAGAGTGCAGAGCCGTATGGCAGGACTGATCATGGAAGTGTGTGAACTCATCTGTTTTCTAACATTAGTTTTAGCTCAATATTAAGATTCTCAATGTGCTAAATAATAATAACAATAATAAAACAAAAAATGATGATAATAATTGTCACTTATCATTCATACAGCCACATTTCAATTCAGATTTTTATTATTGAATATTCACCGTGATTTTCTTCCTCACCTACCCTCGTTTGCGTCACCTTTTGATAGTCTCCTCTCAACTGCTTCGTTGACAAAACACACAAACAAATGCGTGCGCCGACAACAAAAGAAACACCTGTATGATGCAATGCGATGCAACCTTCTTTCTGCTAAGAGTCCTTTTTTCCACTATTCCACCCAATAGTGACCTATATTAGTATTCTAAGTGCTCTATCAAGCACTCTAATTCTCTATTAATACGATTCAATTTACTTAGGCTAAAAGCTTATAATTCTTTTTCTACTATTGATTTGAGTGTGATAGGAGCATTTATAGCATGGTTGCACTCTGGACTTTTGGGCAAAGTAATGGCTGTATTTTCCTTCTAAGGTAACACACTACACATTTTAATATGCTGAGCTTTAATGATACATTTCTCTGCGCTAAACTCTGCATAGCCATCCATAAGAGTATATCTAGAGCGTATTTCTCAACAAGAGCAATAGCTGAAGTGGTGCCTATCGAAGCAGCATCTTTATTCGGATGGAAAATGAATCCACGAGGAACATGGCCAGGCGCTTTATTGTGTATGCAGTGTGTGGCCAGGTTCAAATTGGCAATCAATTATCCAATTAAGACTGACAGAAATGCACATCAGGAATTCCAGCCCATCAGTCCAGGCTTCTGATTGGAACACGATTAGAGGGACTTAATTAAACCCTAGGTGCCGGGTGTTTAAACATCATTTGTGCAGCATCGGAGGGATCTGAAAATATAAATCTGGACCTGGGAGGATCCGCACAGGTGCAGGAAAAATACTGGTTAAAATGTCGCTGGTACAACATTTAAGGATATAGTACTATTGGAATTTAGTCAAGTAACTTTGGAGTTTTTTAGATGTGTTTATCAATCCTCACCTCAGTACGGCATATTTTAAGGTGACCGAATCCCCAAGATGCAAAATCTGTTTTATTATTTCTTTCCCCTTTTCATTTTGGAGCACTTTTTGTTTGTTTGAGTAATTTCTATTCATTCAACCGGTGCACCATTTTTACTTTCCCTGTTAGTTAGTCTTTTGCTCTCCTGTAATACAAAGATGATTCAGCAGTGACACACACATTTTGCTCATTAGGTAACCATGTAGCGTAAAGGAGCACACGCCACTAAATTATTTTATGATGTTGTTTTCAACATTGATTTCTCAAATGTTCAAAATATAGGTTTTGATCCATGAGTGTCACAGTGTAATATCGAGTGGTAGTAGTCTAACCAATTATAGTTTATTTATTTGAACTAGTGGACATTATAGCCGTTTACTGCAATGATCAACCATATATCTATAAGTAGACCATAGATTGACCTTTTTCTTTTTTTTTTCTTTTTTTCAATGTAATTTTTCAAACTTACTTTCTAACCATAACACACTTTATAGATGGATGGGAGTGTGAAAAGCTATGGCTATAAATACACTGGAATTCTTTCAAACCTTGTGGACCATTTTTTAAATTCACAATATTGGATTTGATTCCCACTGCTAATTCACAGTTTATGCAAATGAATAAATAACAAGGAAAATGCATGTATTGAACCATTTTCAGAGCAACCCCTTTTTGGATGCAGGCGATTTCAGATTAATGAAACATGCATCAATCAGTATACATTTTGAAAGGTAAAAATCTCTGATAGCAATTCAATCAGGATTTTCTTTTTTTTTTAGTATACACAAATATAATTTGATATTTAAGAGAGTCAATCATAGATACACATGACAACTAACATATAACAATGGCTTACTTATTAACACAATGAATCATTTGTTTTTTCCCCAGTTCAGCGGTCACCCTGCATGTCTGAATGTGTCCTGGTGGTCCATGTGAAGCAGGCTCTTGTCGTTTTAAATACTTGCCCTTGGGAAGATCTGAGGGGAGAGATAAATATTAGTGGAAATTGCAAAGTACAATGCAATAACAATAGCGCTTGAGATATTGTGCTACATTAGTCTTAAAACCATTCCCACAGTTTAGCAGCCTGTGAATAATTCAAGGACAGAGCTGTGTATGTGCTGTGGAGAATGAAATGCAGCTGCCTTCCAACGTCCTAGGCTATTTTCCTTAAGCTGTGGCCTAGCTCCTAGCTTCCTCTCCTCGGTTGTTTGTATTGATTTCTGAGCCGTTCCTTCCTTCCATGTCAGACAGTGTGAAATGGAAGGCACTGCATTTTAATATTGGGTTGTGAATTAATCATTTTTTTCCCTGATAGCTAAGGCACAGGCTCTGTCCCTGTTGGAGAACACCTTATCACAGTAAATAGGATTCAAAGGAAAGAGGAGCGGTATAATCCTCGACTAATTGGATGAAATGGTCAGGCTCGAGCCCTCCTTCCTAGGGCTGAGGTCCAAGCAGCCCCCTCCACGGGGATCCAGGAGCCACTGAAGAGGTTATTACAGTGTGTCCTAGGGGAGTATTAATATCTCAGCCCTTGTTCAGACATGCAAATAATCTAATTTAAGGTCTAGCTAATTAACAACTTAGCTATAGTAAAGATAAAGAGGCTCAATAACAAGCTTTTGGAGGAGAGCAATATACCACCCATACTTGAGACGCAACAATATCAACATGGATCCCAGGGCAGTCCTTTGAACAGTTGAAGACATGCAGCTTCATATTGTTGGTCATTTACTGATAAAATGAAAATAAGATCTACTTTTTTATTCGGAAATGTCCTTGTTGTGGTGCGCATATGTAAGGCGGACTCCTGTACATAAACATTTCAGCTATAATCTGGAACAATCTGAAAATGTGAAGGCTTCTTCTCGGACAGTGTTCAAATCCAATTCAACTTTATTTATTAAACATAGAAAATTTATTTAAATCCAGGTTAAAAACAGATGTGTTTAGCTGTGCATACAACTGAAGGTTTTTATCTTCACTCTTTTTAATGTACTGTGATTAATTATGATTATTTAACTATGTTTTCAGCACTTTGAGTTGTGCTATACAAATAAACTGGCCTTGCCTTGCCTACATTGTAAGGACAGCACACATATTTGCTTCTTTAGCCTCGGCTTTAGCAATTTCAATTATTCATAGCAGAAGAAGAAATATGTTGATTTGTTTTGTTTAGTATGCACTCCAAATACTTTTTTTCCCAGTATGTATTGATTATTACATTTTTTGGCAAATAATCCTTTAGGCTATTTTGATTGATGATTTTGTAATAGTTTTCAATTGAGGATTACTTTTCGCAATCTATTCACTTCTTTGTGCTCATCTCTTGAATTGCATTACTTGAGTGTTGTGACTGCAGGCTGTTGTTGCTTAAGCGTCAGAGAATGGAAGATGTTTTAAGGCCATGAGCTTTTGCTGTGTAAATGGTTAATCTCGCTTCAGCAAGGTTACATGGTCAAGGTTGCCAAATTACCGACCCGCTCTAATCACCCGTGCCTCCGAGGAAGTCTTGATCAAAGCTCCCTGCCCCCGCCACAATGTCTCGCCCTCGCACTGCGCATCTGTGATTTACAACATCAATTTGCATCCATCAATACCACAGCTTTTACTTTAAATACAATTTTTGCAGCATTTTTAAAACTGAGAGTTTTCTAAATACGTCACTATACACGCATATGTTTTCTCCCCGTGTAACCAGGTTGACACTAATTAGCAATAACAAATTATTTTCTTTATCTGCACCCTGTTTCATGTAACTATGGGAACACTATGACAACGGGCCCACTGCCATAGATATACCGAGACAACAATTCACTCGTTTGACAAAAGGGGCAATTTAGATTTACCATTCCACTAACCACACCGCCACTGAGCTCCCACAAATGCTAATCCAATTACTATTACTACTTATAACAATGATATGGCCATAAATATTAAGAACCTCAAAGCACAAATACATGTATAGCATAAGAGATTATATGCAAGGTCCTTGAGTCCAATCACTCTTTTTAATAGCTTTGTAGCGGCCAGAAAATCAAGTATTCATGAAGACTGAGGAAGATGATCCAGTGAACTTCAATTTAATTGGTGCAAATTAAAACAATCCATCTTTTGCAGCTGTCTATCTATCTGCTATCACCACTTCATTGCTCGTCTTGCACCTTGATTACAATTATCTTTTAATAGCAAAACTTGTCAGCGATCTCTAGCCCATCAGATTTACGTCAGGGCCCAACGCAGCACTGTTCCATCCTTATAATTCATGTTTTAGTGTAATGCAGAATAAGCCTCGCTGGGCACACGCAAGATGTATTGACACCGGCCTCTCATGTGTGCTGTGTGCTGTGACGTATGGCTGAGTCTGTCTACGTTCCCTTTCCCCTGAAAAAAAAAAACATGCTTCTTGACTGGATGTGAAGTGTTTCAAAGGCGGGAAGAATAAATGCATATGCACACATTTCTTCAATAATGGTTCCAGGCAATTAGACCCAAAGATGACACTCTGAGTTTGAAAATTGGTCGCTCTTTATGTCCCGTCTCTGCTTCACTTCTGTATTACAAACTGCATGTGCTGAGCTCAGGACTTCCATGGCTCCAATTGGATCGTAAAATGAAACACCCATTGGATTTTCATTGAATTATTCATACAACTAGTAGATATGTTTAACTAAAAAAGTATCATATAAAGTTTCTGTTTATCCAAGGCAGACTTCAAGTTTTGAGTACGTGTTTTGATTCTAGTATGTGACAGTTTTGTGAGGGTTTTGCTTAGCTCAGCCTGATCATGGCGTTTTAGTAGTATTTGACTACTGTGCATTTTATGTGTACTGTAGTTCTTAAGAGTCTTTGTAATATTTGGATTTTTTTGTCCCTATAGCCGTGGGCAACTGTATATAGAAAGTAAATATGTCATAATTCAGTGAACTTAAATTTAGTTTAACATTTACAATTCCACACAGTCCCAGCTATACAGTAGTCCAATCATTTAGGTTGGAGCCATTGGATTTTTATTTAATTATTCATAAAACTTCATAAAACAGTATTTTTAGCTAAAAATATCTAGTATGTGACAGTTTTGTGAGTGTTTCAGCCTGATCATGGGTTTACAGTCAGTCAGTGTTTCAGTTGTATTTGCCTTCTGTGCTTTTATGTGCATTTTCCAGTTTTTTTAAATCTTTTTTCTTGTATAGCCATGGGAAATTACAGAAAGTGAACAATTTCTCATTCAGTGAAACTCAATTTAATTTTACAATTACAATTTTGAAACTATAGAAGTATCATTTCAATGATCGGATTTTATTTTTCCTGCTGAACTTTTCATAAAACTAGTAGATGTAGTATGTATGTAAGTATGTTTGGATATGAAAATAAAAAACTACATTCCTTTTATTTCAAAAGACTAGAAACATTCTGGTGCTGGTTGACAAAACAGTTAGCAGTAAGCAATAATTATACAACATCCAATGCTCAACTTGACCTCTGAGTTTAGATCAGGGTTTTGTAGTAAAACTGCAGTTTGGCTTTGGCCACGGTGAAGAGTCCCCTCCTCTCTGAAAAAATAAAAATTCTCCTTGTGCTCCAGGGAATGGTCCGGCCATTTCCACATTGCCCCAAATAAACTTGGATGTTCTCCATCTATCAGGTGACTACACGGAGAGCTGACCTGTCATAAATTCACTCTGTGGGGATGATGACAGGGCTGGAGCCAATCTTCATGAGCGAATAAAAAAAATGGCACCGGTCTCCCCCCATCCCCCACCCATCCCCTCGTGCAACCCCATCTCAACCTTTAGCCTCGGCGGTGCAGAAGCCTCGCCTGCGCTATCTTCCTGCCTATCTTTCCGTGCTTTGTCTTGGCACATACCTGGCTTCTTTGCTCCGGTTGCCTCTTCCTCCCTCACCCCCTTCTCTCTCCATGGGTAAGCAGGTAATCATGAGCTGTCACAGAAAGGTGACCCATTAATGTGATGGATACGGTGTGAAAAACAAATGGTGTGAAACGTGTGGATTGCTGTCCTTACTGCACCTTGGCCTTTTGTTCTGTCATATCAATATCCACACAGGGCCTCATTACACCGCTGCACTACACAATGAGTGGAGCGCCAGGGTCAAGACTGCGCCACGCTCCCTTTGACTGGCTCCGACTGGGCTTTTCAGCTCAAAAGCTCACCCCAGAGGACTCCCAGGTAAACAGGAAGAGGCCGGTGACAGCGCACATCATTCCAGGCTAAATAAGCAACCCCCCAGCTCTTCTCTACCCTCGGAGGACCCCCACTCCCTTCTGCGGCTGTCCATACACTGTTCATCTAAAAATACTAGCTCTGTGGACATTAGCTGGACATATGATCTATTTCTATATCTGTCCAATTTGGTTTATTTACAGCAAACTAGAGCCAAACAGGTCCTTGACATTTTTGCCTATTCACAAATTGGCATTGCGCCTCTGCAAGTCATATGTCAGCTCTGGGAAAGCAGGAATAAGCATATTATTTCAGCTAATAGATGACCATTCAAATGCCATTAGCTTTGGGTAATGACAGAAAGGACAAGATCATGGATACACACAAT
>JAPMNZ010947098.1:0-11333 GCA_029875035.1 Pomatoschistus microps | reverse complement strand
ATGGTTAACTTCAGCGCTATAGAAAAATCAAATGCTCACAAAATTCCTTAAAAAATGTCTTTCTTTCTTCTCTCTGCTGTGAAGATGGTGAGCAGGAGGACGAGACACTATTCGACTTATTCGAGATCAGCAACATCTCGCGCAAGACACTGGGGGCCAAACAGTTCAAGGGCCCAAACTCAGATGCTCCTGCTTATCGCTTCCTCCGCTTCGACCACCTGCCCCCCGTGAGCCCGCCCATACTCAAACAGATCCTGCAGCAAATCCAAATAAACGAGGGCTTCATATTTGTGGCCAGCATCCGACAGGACCGAGGCTCTAGGGGCACCCTGATCGGCTTGGAGGCCCCCAATGGCAGGAGACAGTTTGAGATTGTATCCAACGGACGCGCAAACACTCTGGACTTAGTGTATTGGGTGGATGGCTCCCAAAATGTTGTTTCCTTCGAGGATGTAGACTTGTCAGACTCCCAGTGGAAGAACATAACGCTTCAAATTCACGGGGAAAATGCCAACCTGTTTGTGGGCTGCAACCTCATCGACAGTTTTATTTTGGACGAGCCGTTTTACGAGCATCTCCGAGCGGAGGGAAGCCGCTTGTACGTGGCCAAAGGGTCCATCCGGGAGAACCACTTCAGGGTAAGAGAAAAGACTGACTTTATAGGACGCTGTTAATTTGTTTAGCTTTGTGTTGTTTGAAAGAAGTGTCTTTTAAGAGCACCAGTGTTTGTCACCTATTATAAGTTACAGCAGCGTGTGGTTTTATTAGCAGCTGGTTTTAAGCAAGAAGACTTTGGAGGGCGCCAGAGTGTATTACGTTTTCTTGTTTCAATGTGGAGATTTGTCTAAATTAAGACTACTGCTACTGTGCAAGTGAAATTTACTGAGGACATGATAATCCAGCCAGTGGGATCAAGTTACACGGTGTGGGCCTTTCTCATAAATCTGAAAATATAAGGTTGTTTAGGGACTAACATATTGTTCAATATTGAGGAAACAGAAAAACAGGGTGAATGAGTTGTATGTGTGATGAGAGGACATATTTTACTGCATGCATGAGCTACTGTTTTGTAGGAAGGAACTTTATACATATTTTCTGTGCCTTTCCTCCTACTTTTAAGCAGATCCATTGTTTTATTTTTCCAAGTGGCTTTAAACAAAGTAGTGGTAGAATATTTGCAGTAACAGCGAAGCTTATTAAGTACTTGCACCTTTTACAGGGTCTTCTCCAAAATGTGCATTTCATCTTTGACACTCCAGTGGAAGACGTGCTCCTGACCCGGGACTGTGAAGTCACCAAGCCAGGTACCAGTGCTTATGTTAGCTCCATATTTTTCCATAAGTCACCCCTGGACATTTTGGGTTTGACTCTTTGGAGTTCATATTTCAAAAACAGTTTCACTTTCGAGGCTGAAAAGTAGGCCAATGTTGAAGCCATTTGAAATCAATATGATCAGATGTGTTGATCAGCTTCACGTTTTATTTTACTGATCTTCTCTTCTTTCTTTCTAAAGTATGTCAAAAAGCATACGCACTTGATATGAAGTGTGATTTCTACAAACTATTACCTCATGTTTATGGAAACTTCAGTGTGAACGGAATGGCTCGAGTATGAACTTTGTGCATAGTGAACAAAAAGAGTTACAGATGCGTCCATTTCAGCTGGCGCTGGACACAGAATAATGCCCTGGGAATGAAAATAGAAAATAGTAAGTCAATTCAATAGTGCAGACCGGAGCTTCCACGTCCAGCAGCACACTCCAACAGTGAGGTCATGAATATGCCTAAAGGGCTGATTTTCTCAGGAAGAGAAACTCTACTCTGGACTATTCCGTACAGTTCACATCAGGAAGAGAAAACGATAAGAAATAGAAGATGGTAATACGGAACCTCCAAAGATACATCATATGAGACAATTTGCAACCATATATGGGCACAACTGTAAAAGTTTATTACCACAAGAATAGTTTTATTTCTTTGACAACAGTCATCTTATCCTGAGAGCCTTCTCCCTGTTGGCTTTGAGGTTTTGCAGTGGTAGCACATTGTATGCCAGGAGTCAGTCATAAACCCACAAAAGCCACACTCATAAAAGCTGTCATGTTGGACATTAATGAGCAGCATTAAACCTACTCAAGCTGTTGCTCTTTCTCTCAAGTCCTCCCTCTATCTAAAAGTGTTTATCTGGAGAAAAGGATGTGTAAATGCTTTTGCAGACAAGTGAGAAGAACGCATGCGCACATATAATCCCAACATGACACTCCTTTGGGATTTGGATGAATCCAGCAGATTGAAAGAGAAAGAAAAAAGTAGAAGACATCAGGGGGACACCAGTCGACAATGTAGACAACTGTTTGATTTAGAGTCCCAAGCCGGCCATAAATCACCACCAATTTACATAGCAACATACAAAGCGGTTGCAAAAATGCTCCGTGATTTGGATGAATGACAGAAATTCCTCATTGCTATAATCTGTGTATTTACTTTTGGGGATCATGTGTCCTGCCAAATCAGTGGTTTCATAAAGACATCGTAGGAGATGTCTGACTTTAAATTGAGTGAATAAATACATGCCTATATTGCTGCAAGCAGCTTTGTTCCTGTTCATGTTTCAATAATGTCCCAGATGTCAGGCGCATTAGTCTTATACTTTCCGCTCATGTTCATAATCGGAGTAAATGTTTTTCAGAGCAGTAAATGTATAAGATTGGAGTTGAGTTTCTTTACTGCACATGGCTATGTTAAGTTCCAGTGTTATGGATTCTTGAGGGTCATCTCAGTCCATTAAGTTTGTATTGGAAAAGGTTCAGAATGATTTTAAAGGTCACAAGAAAGATTTATAACTCCATGTTTTTGTCATCACTGAGACATACATACAGATGTTTGTTTTGAGTTCAGTGGTGCATCCAACAGAAAGAAAGTAAATTCTGTAACTAAACATTGTTGTCTTCAACATCTGCTTTGCGGTAAACCATAAACAATGTGATCATCGTTGTGTGATCTGATACCTGGTCAAAGAAAGACAATTACGTATTTTCTTTTTGTTATATTAGACATTTGTCTTGATGACTTGTGTATTTGTGTGTGTTTTGTTCTTGCAGATGATGCTAACATTGTCAGTGAGAGCACTGAGATTGTAGATGTGAGTCCCTCCATCACCACAAACATTATTGGTCCAAAACCAGTGGACTCCGGGGCGGAGATGTGTGAACGCTCCTGTGAAGAGCTCAGCACCATGTTCCAGGAGCTCAAAGGCCTCCGAGCGGTAGTCAGCAACCTCATCGATGGCCTGCAGAAAGTAGTGAGTGTTTTACATTTGATTTGATCTGAATTCAAGTAGAGGGAATTGAGAAAAAAGCAGGAGACAATGCAGTTTTATAAACACTATAAAAGTCCTCAGTGCATAGCCAGAAGCTGGAGGGTTTGAATGAGGTGAATGGGTTCCTGCAGCACATTGGGCTCTTCAATGTTTGGATGTTGAACTGGTTTAACTCTGGTGATTCTGAAGCAGACAGACTTTATGACATGTTACATGTGGATAGAGGAAGTGCTCCCCTGGCAGTGAGTCCGCTCTAGTGTTTGGCTGTGTTTAACCAGCCATGTGTTTCCTCCGGGATCCTCCCTGGAGCTCTGGGCATGAACCTTTGGGAGAAACACTTTGGTTGAGAAGGGTCCCTGAGGCTCTTGCAGACCGAGTGGTGTCTATGATCCCAGCCCTGCTTTCACTGCTTTTGGCTTTTTCCAAACATCAAACACACATAACACGCACATGCACCGGCATTTGGCCGAAGCTTATCAGCTGACAATTGTCAAGAGTTCAGCCAAGTATCCATAACCTTCGAATTGTTCTGAAGGCTTCAGTGTCATTTTTCACTTTTCTCCACTGATCACACTTGGAGATCATAACTCAAATGTGTGTTAATGCACACCACATTTCTTTGGTATTTCTCTTCGTTTTAAGTAATTGGTGTGTACTTTCTATAATCTAATAAAGGGCAATTTTCTTTCTAGTTCATTAAACTGAGCTTTGATCATATTTTCCACATAAGGAGTGGTTAAAGTAATGTTTTTAATGGTATTTTTATTGAGGTATTTGCACATAACTTCAATTAGGTTGTTGAAGTCAGTTTGAAACACAAACTCACTTGTGAATGTACTTGCAATGTACCCTTCATGACATTTTCTTTGAACTACGTTATTTCAAATGAACACATTTTCCTGTATATAATAAAACTGTCCTTTAGAATGGGGTCAGATTGTCTCAGCGAGTGTCCAGTGCTTTTCTGTGTCTTTACCTTGAGCCGGCGCTGCTCTCTGGTGACTGATCTCCAAATGTTTCAGACGGAGGAGAACTCAGTCATGAAAGACGCTCTGGGGATGATGAAGAACACTAAAGAGAAAAACATGTGCTGGCAGGACGGACGCCTGTTTGATGATAAGGAGGAATGGGTTGTAGACAGTTGCACCAAATGTAGCTGCCAGGTAAAAATCTGCTTATGGAAAATTATATGTTTTTTGACCAATTTTATATCTCTTGAATCATCACAGGAATCCAAAATAGTCTGTCACCAAATCACCTGTCCTCCTGTGGCGTGTGCTAGTCCATTATTTATGGATGGAGAGTGCTGCCCTGTGTGTGCCTGTAAGTAATACATATTTACACATGAACTTGTCATAGCATTTAATATTGAAACAGTTCATCACAGCAAAACAAACAATTGTTGGTTTCAATCATAATTAACCGGAGCTGCCAGTTTGTCGTTTGAAACTGCGGCACATGAAATATTTAGATCACAACATGCAGTCTTCCTTTGATTAGAATATGTGAGTCACTATTTGACACTTTTGGCTGAGAGGCCAAAAATATTTGCACATGCAAACTAGAAATAGATCCAAAATGTTTGAGAGTGCAATTTATTTAGATGGATTTTTTCATAGTTACCTTTTTGTGAATTGAAAGTGGGTGACTCTAACTTTAATATGGATCTCATTCAGTTTCATAAAGATTCCTGTCTTTCTCTAGTAATGCTTTCTTGGTCGTCCATATATTGTCCTTTGGTGAATCTTTTCAAATATTTGTGTTTTTTTATGCACATATTAACAAGAATATGCTGATATGTTTTTGTATCTCTTTTGCTGTTGTAGCCTCAGACGGGGAGGACGGCTGGTCCATGTGGTCCGAGTGGACGGAGTGCACAGTGACATGTGGGACAGGGACGCAGCAGAGAGGCAGATCATGTGATGCCACCAGTAACCCCTGTCCCGGAGCATCCATCCAGACACGGAAATGCAGTTTGGGCAAATGTGACAGTCGTGGTAAGAAATGTGTGCTAACTGCTCCTGTATTACATTATCTTTGTCTTTGGAACAACAATTGAGTACAAACATGGTGACACTGGGGACCACTGCTGATGGATTGGAGATGACAGTTTCCATAGCTGAAGCATGAATCTATTAAAATGAGGCCATCTGAGTTTGGATCCAAGTAAATGAAAGCCAGAAAACTAGGTTACAATAAAAGAAAAAAATCAAATAAAAGAAAGAGTTCATGGAGTGAGCCTCTAGCAATGCCACAACAAATTAGTAATGTTGAAATTGTTCATGATTACTTTAAAGTGTGGGAAAGATTTTGATGGATGCCATGCTATTGTTAGATATTTGATACTTGGATTAGCCTTGAGAATGTTTGTTGTGGCCAGTTCTATTGTTTGAATCCTAACCACTGACTGCCCACAATGACAGACAGGTCCTCGACGGCAAATCCTTGAAATTGAGCCAGGAATATCGCAATGTTTAGAAGAACTGATTTGTGCCATTTTTGGAGATTTCCCTTTGTCTCACTTAGTTTTTGAGACAAGACACAAGATTCAGAACCAGCCAAGATTTTAGACACAACATTTTGGTTGAGGCATAGCTCACATTTTTGGGCTGATTTTTAATGTAGTGTGTGTATTTGTATCTTTATTTTTGTAGAATTGTATAGGTTCATCATAGTACACTGTAGGTGTAACTTGCTAGCCTCTTTTTTTCTAAAATGCAAATAATGGTGTGAGTAACAGTAACAAATAGTTTAACGATGCCAAATGATTGCAGAAATGCGCGTTTCCATGGTGTCACTTGGCATGGGACATACAAATCTCACTGACCAAAACACACAACATAAAACAACAAGAAAAGCAACCACAGAGCGCAGGCTTCCTACCTAGAGGACCTATAAATAAAAAAAATCCTGAATCCCTAAGGTAATTCAGTTCACCGGATTCACACATTTCTTGAAAATGTCATCCAAATCCTCCCAGATTCTCTCAAATCCTCTCATCCCTTGAGTTATAGGAAGATTTTAGAGAAACAAACAAACGCCGGTAATCACAGAGTCAATGTTAAAAGTGTTCCTTCCTCCACTGCTTCAGGTGTGTTTTAAATGTAGATATGTAGATATTGAGGACATCATTTGAAATATGACTGTATTGTGTTCTGCAGTTCAACAGGATGGAGGATGGAGCTTGTGGTCACCGTGGTCGTCTTGCTCAGTCACTTGTGGAGAGGGCCAGATCACCAGGATCCGTCACTGCAACGCTCCGGTCCCACAGCTTGGGGGCAAGGACTGTGAGGGCAGCGGCCGAGAGACCCAGCGCTGCACGGCCAAACCATGTCCCAGTGAGTGTTTGAGGCCACAAGGAAACACGAGAAATCCCCAACATTTAAGTGAAAGCCCAGACGTTGTCATGCCTCGAGCTGCATTCCCATGTGTTTTTGGGGTGACCTCTTTTTCTGCGTTGTAGGAATTCTTGACCCAAAACAGACCGGTTCACTGTCACTGCAATGTTTGTTTTTGTCAATTGACTAGGTTAGCCATATTAAGTTAGCAAAATGCTTTATTGATCCACAGGGAAGAAGTGTACCAAGCTGTGTGCATGTACTATGGCAAGGAAAAGGTGTTTTGGTTCTTATTCTGGCGCTCAAGGTTCCCGGTGAATATAATGTATTCATAATGTATTTATAATGTACTGTTATAGTACTTTTTGGTAGTTTCTATTATTCAGATAATACATGAACCTGTCTATAAAACAAGAGTATGCCTGAATACTTTTTGAATGTTTGCATCTTTTTTGTTAATGACTATTGCTTAGCCAGGATAGCAGCAGCTCCGACTGCTTTAAAGGAACCTTAAAAAACCCAGGAAAATGTTTTTTGGTGAATAATTACCAAAAAGAGAATTTTGAAATCACGAGTATCTATTCATCAGTATTGATTAATCGAAATGTTAGTATTGTGACAGCACTAGTGTGGATCCTAATAAAAACCTCAGATAAAAGTAACTCAATATTTAGTCCTCAATTATAAACGTTAGATATCCCTGGTATGTTTGTGTAAGCTCTCAGTCGTACAGGGATTAGTAAAGGAAGGTTGCTTACAAACTGTCCTTTGTTTTATATCCCTGGTATATTGACCATTAATCTTTTCTTAGTTGATGGAGATTGGGGTCCTTGGTCGCCATGGGCAACATGTTCAGCGACGTGTGGGGGTGGGATCAAAAGCCGAACCCGCGAATGCAACAGCCCCGAGCCGCAATACGGAGGAAACAAGTGCCTTGGACAAGACCACGACAGTGACAGCTGCAACAAGAAGGACTGCCCCATCAGTGAGTGATGTTCCCTGGCCTCTTTGTGGCTGTATCTTGATGAAAAGTTTTTACACATATTTTCTGGTACAGATGGATGTCTGTCAAACCCCTGCTTTGCCGGAGTGGAGTGTAACAGCGCCCCCGACGGGTCATGGAACTGTGGCCCGTGCCCCGCTGGTTATCGTGGAAATGGCACCCACTGTGAAGACATAGATGAGGTCAGTAGTAGCGCTTTATTTAAAATGTGTTGATATAGCAGAAGACACACAACTGCAATTGACTTTTAAAAAGAGTCTTGTACAGTAGCGCGTATTTTCACTTTGAATGTCGCAGTATTTTGCAAGTGCAAATTCATGTATCTTATTTTGGGCTGCGCAATATATGAAAAATATATTGAAATAATGGAAAGTGCAATATTGAGATTGCAAAAATGTGCAATAATCCTAAGCATTGCCATTTTTGCAGCTAAAGCGAGGTCACAGACACAGGTACAGTGGCTGGAAAGAACAACACACAACATGAAGGGAGAAGAAACAAGCAAAAATGAGTGCAACCACTTCTTCCAAAGTTCTAGAATATACAGTATACTAAGTTTTTGAAGGGAAGGAAAATATTACAAGTGATATCGTTTTTGTAGTCCTTCACACCACTATCGCACTTTCACAGCCTGACTCCTTCTGTGTCTTTTACTCAAGACAAAATGAACCTTTTTGAATCCTTCTGTGCTTGTCTCTTCATAAATCTGACCCTACTTGTCCTGGAGGGACTGTTCGAGTCCATGGAAATGTTCTACCTTTGGCTTTACCCCTTCACAATATGACATTTAATATGGCATATTTCGGCAGAGAATGGTTTTTAGAAGGTTTTAATTTCTACAGAATCAAGCAGGTGATTTTACACTCTCAGAAAGTTATGTACTGTTACGTTACTCTGATGCATTCCTATAAGACACAATAAGCGTTTGTTTAGATACATTATGTAGGATTCTTGTCACAATCAAAGTGTTTCTGGTTTCTCATTATAATATTGTAGAAATCTAAGTGGTCATGTTTGTGTTTTGTCAGTGTTCCATGGTGTCAGATGTTTGTTATAAACTGGGTGGATCTCAGCGCTGTGTCAACACTGACCCAGGGTTCCACTGTCTGCCGTGTCCAACACGCTACAAAGGCACGCAGCCCTTCGGCATGGGGGTAGAGGACGCCAAGAAGAACAAGCAGGTATGTGCAAGACAAATATGCCCTCAATTATAAAAACACAGTACAAAGAAAGGGTATTTTTCTTATGTAAGTGCTATGATCTGAGTAACTGTCTTGCAGATGTAGGCTTATGAGTGACTGCAACTGGATAGACATTGGTTTATAGACTCCATTTGTTACTCGCCAAGCAGGAGGCCGTAGGTCACCATGTGCTTACACTATAAATGTATCTTGACCTGATATCAGCAGGCCATTCATATTGAACACATGTTGCACATTTATTGAAAGATCTATGCTCTTCATCGCTTCTGTCAAAGATTGTCGGTCTGGGTTTGGTTGTAAGTTATAAATCTGTACAACAAAAGTCTTTGATATATAGTAGATAGTGTTAGGAATTGTATTATGTAGATCAGTGTTCCCCAACCTTTTTGAGCTGTGGCACACCTTTTTTTTTTTTAAATCCCATGACACACCACCAGCTGAAACTGCTTGAATCCCATTGAGATTACCAAACTCTTTTCAAAGGACTCTTGGAAACCCATTACTTTCACGAGCGTGAGTCATTCAAACAACGCAGCTTTCCATTGTAATGAACGAGCGGAGCAGCAGTTTGTGTGAGTGGTAGCTCCGGCCTATTTTTAGGAACGTGTTATTGTGGTTTTTAAACTGTAGTGTTTGGATTAAGATAATGACACCTGGATGGGAGGTGGAACGTCTCTATACTGAAAACCTTGTTCATATCACTACTTTTGAAACTTGCTCTGCCATAGATCACTCCTGGACAAATGAGGGATTACAGGGTTAAGCTCAGGCAAAGTTCAGTTGATTGTGCCGTAAAGAGAGGCAGCTGTGAAAACCATTGGTTCTCTAAAAAGGCTCCAGTGGGTCATAATGGGACTATGATCTCTTATGTGGGATTTTGTTAAATGAAATGTTCCCATTACACAAGTGCCAAAATCTTTCCTGTGAACCAGCCTGAGAACAAGAGTTTATCTAGTTTGTACACTTTCAATTAATGTTACAATTGTTTTCTATTGTTTGTAGGTGTGTGAGCCAGAGAATCCATGCAAAGACAAAACACACAACTGCCACCGATCTGCTGAATGCATTTACATCAGTCACTTCAGCGACCCCATGTACAAATGTGAGTGTAAGACCGGTTACGCAGGAGACGGCTTCATCTGTGGTGAGGACTCAGATCTGGACGGGTGGCCCAACCAGAACCTGGTCTGTGCTGCCAACGCCACATACCACTGCAAAAAGGTATGTCCACTTGTCTAAGCTGAGCTCTTGAAATAACTGGGTTTATTGAGAAACATGCACTATTTGGCCCCATACTGTGTATTTAATTGAACGTTATTTAGTTTTCTGTTTTCCAAAACATTATTATTATTCAATGATTTGAACATCATTTGTACCTTCAGATATGTTATGATGTGGTATTTGTCATTGTAATTGGCTGTGTATATTGTTGGGAAATACCAGAATCTGTTCACAATTTAATATGGTCTGTGTATACATGACTCCTTAATCTAGATTTGCAAGCAAATAGTTAGTCAGTTAGTAACACCAGACTGAATATCACTGTTGTGCAGTTTGAAATGATTCAAGTGGCTACAGCAGCATGGATATTCCCAGACTAATTGATTACTTAGTAATTATTTTTGATTAAGTTCTTCAAAGCAGTGTCACTTTTCCCTCATTGAAATTACAAAAACAACTTGTTTCAGTCTTTACCACTCAAATCTCCATAGGCTACACGTTAACTCAATGCTAACTTCATTATGATATTATCTGTCGTTGAAATCACATTTCCCATGAACGGTGAATCTGTTGTGTATTTTTCAAACCTCCAGATAAACTGCATGTAATAAATATTGTGTAATTGTAGGACAACTGCCCAAGTCTACCTAACTCCGGACAGGAAGACTTTGACAAAGACGGTCAGGGTGACGCTTGTGACAAAGACGATGATAACGATGGGATTTTGGATGAGAGAGTAAGTCTGCACATATTACACAACATTACAACATGTTACTTTAAATCACTTCCTCTTGTTTCCGGCTACAGGACAACTGCCCGCTCCATTTCAACCCTCGTCAATTCGACTTTGATAAGGACGATGTTGGAGACAGATGTGATAACTGTCCCTATGAGCACAACCCTGACCAGATAGACACTGACCACAATGGAGAAGGAGATGCCTGTGCAGTGGACATAGACGGAGACGGTGAGATGGTCAAACACAGCATGATTGAACCTCTATTTTATTTTGTTTTTGAATTAGTGTGGTTTTGGCAAAGGCTGCACAATGTTGGCAAAATAATTAATTGTGATATTTCTGTCCAACATTGTGATTTTGGTTTTGAGATACTATGTATAGATTAGCAACTTCAAGAGTCGTTTGAAGAATTTGAAAAAGCATCAATATGACGTGATTACATAAAACACCATTCCCCCACATTTAAGAAAAAGAAATAGAATTCATACCTAAAGAACCATTTAATTTCTAGT
>JAPMNZ010947092.1:0-14970 GCA_029875035.1 Pomatoschistus microps | reverse complement strand
TGTTTACAGATGAGAGCTGGTTTCACACCTGACCGTTGATTTTTCACACACTCACCCTGAGATACTGTCGCCCATAACATATTTAGTTCTATCACTTTGCCTGGAGGTAAACATCAAACTCCCCAAAAGTGAAAGATGCATGATATTATTGCTCCATGAATAACTTTATTTATGTTGTGTTGCAGAACTCTATCAGACACAATCTGTCGCTGCACAGTCGCTTTGTGCGTATCCAGAACGAGGGCACAGGAAAGAGCTCCTGGTGGATGCTTAATCCTGAGGGAGGAAAGAGCGGGAAGTCACAGCGACGCAGAGCTGCCTCCATGGACAACAACAGCAAGTTCACAAAGAGCCGAGGCCGTGCTACCAAGAAGAAGGTCTTGCTACATTTAGTTATAGTGAACTAATGAATAATGTGAATGAATAATGCCATGTTCACTATACACTATATAAAACAAATTATTACTATTAGTGATAATAATATCATCCTTATTATTCTTATTATTGTTATTTTCATTATTCATATTTAGAACGCACTTTAGCTGGGGTTCCTCACATTCTTAAAAATTCTATTTCAATATATTATACATTTTATTTCAAAAAGAGTAATAGTAGCATGTGAACAAATCAGACAACAACATGTGGCTGTGACAGCAGCCAAAATATATATGTACATGTAAAATCTAGTGATAAAACCAAGAGAAATTAAGTAGTTTGATTGTTCAATTGAAAAATCAAGAGACTTAAAAATACTTTTTATGATTGAATTATCTATAGCAAAAATGCAATTAGGACATTTATTTAAACACTTTCATACTTTAACGGAAAAACAAAATTCCCATTTCAGTAATGTTGAATTTTTGTGTCTTTCAGATGACAGGAACGGACTTGGTTGACAGCACTTCCCATAGTCCTTCTCCTCAGTACTCACACTGGCTCGGAAGCCCTCACTCTCAAAGCACTGAAGACCTGGACTCCTGGAGCACCTTTAGGTCCAGAACCAGCTCTGACGCCAGCACCCTCAGCAGCCGCAGGTCCCCGTTGCCCTCCGAACAGGATGAGGTGGGCGATCCTGACATGCACATGGCTTACTCTGTGGGGCCCAAGTTGACCGCCACACTGCCCAAACTGTCTAAGGTGACGGGGTCCGTAGCTCAAAGAGGATCAGAAAAAGTAATGGAGAATCTCCTGGACAACCTTAACCTCTTGACACCCCAAAATTCCCAAATGGTATCCGACACAGTGCATACTTCAAATGGCACCATGCATCAGAATAGCCCATTCACTTCCTCCCACCATAAGAGCATGTACACCCAGGTGAAGATGAGCCCACTGCTCCCTGTTAGCATGCAGGCAAACAAGGGCAGCTTTGGGGTTTACCAGAACACTTATAATAACTTCCCAGCGAAAGCCATTCTGGGATCAGATGGCGAAGGCTCTCTGAGGACTGGTTGCTTGTTGCCCTCTTACAATAGCCAAAATCCACCAAATCCACGCGCTTTGGTGAAAATGCCTATTCCACAGTCTTACCAGAGCCCTGTGCCCTCTCGAGAATTGAACACCTGTAACATGATTCCGCTCACATATTTAACCAGCCGTCAAGAGGCCCCTCCGCAACTGTCCCACACAACACACAGTCATCATTTCATGGCTTCTAGTAGTACTAATAATGGCTACACCGAGCTAACCCGAGTGCACCCTCGTGGGCATCAGCAGGAGAGGCTGCCCAGTGATCTTGATAACATGTCCATCGAGAGGTTTGAGTGTGATCTGGAGTCAGTCCTACATGAGACACTGATGGATGGGGGAGCGCTGGACTTTAACTTTGAACCAGCGGGGGCACAGGGCTTTCCACCCAGAGGGAAAAACACCTCGCATAGCTGGGTGTCGTCCGGATAGGGCTTACTCTGGGCTCATGAAGATCTACGGAAAATGCATAGAGAGGCCATATCCAACAATATTTAATTTATTTCATTCCTATTGTAAAGACGAGAAATTCCAATCCTACACGCTCCTTTCATGTGAATAGAAAGGTGATATGACGCGTTCAAGTTAAGGACATTTTTTTGTTTATTTTAAAACGAATGGGATTGTGACATGTTTGCGTTTCCATTGTGCCTGCATTGAGTCATTATACTGTATTACAAATCTAAGTCTTTTCACTTTATTGTAAGATAGGTGCGTGGACTGTTATGTGAATAGTAAATATTCTGTCAATTATCCTCTTTTATATAACGAAGGTTTTGTTAAGCATTGTAAGTATTGAATTGTGTGCTTTGGCCATAATGAATTGTTTACAGTTTGTTGAGTGTCTGGCTATAAATATTTAAACACATACCTCAATGGTTTTCCTCTGAATTTCTCTGAGAGGAATTCTTTGGTCATTCTGGATTTTATAGTGTACACTGTAACGAATCACTATGTATAAAATTGCTATACTTTTAAATAAATATGATATCTTATTGCATATTTCTAAGTATGTTTAGTGCACAATAAAGGTAAGGTAAGTAGTGAGATTAAAAAAAATAAAAATAAAATAAAGGCTCCCAAAGTGGGTGGTGGGATATTAGCTTGGGGTCATGAGATGATTTCAAAACAATTTTTATGTAATATTTTTTAAATCTTTTTGATACAACCTGGTGACATTAGATCAAACAGGATTATTAATTTAGCATGTTTTGATACTTACTATATTTGTATACATCAGTGGATTCAGGGGTCCCAGCCTGAAAAGTTTGGAAACCCCTGATGTAGAACAAGTTTTCAGCTTCGACAGGTTTTGACTCCCATCAATAAGACATTTTTTTCAGAATGATAAAAACTACTTTTAAGAACACTGTTTATGTCCCATGTCTCAGAACATCTCTGGATGGAAGGGGAACATCTCCATACTGAAAACCTGATTCAAACGACAGTAGTTGGTGGAGTGAGTGTCCTCTGAGCAGGTGTGAAAACAGCTCTGTTGGTGATTGGTGCTGTGTGTCCTTTGGCAAGACACTTATCCCGCCTCTCTGCCAATGTCTTCGTACACTGTGTATGAATGTGAGTGAATTGGTGATTGGTTCCTTGATGTGTAGTGGTTTGAGTGTCTTAAAGTGACAATTTACTGTCACCAATCAACCCTGGAAGAATTAAAGATTATAATTCCTATATTAAACACTTGCCTTTCATACAGAGTGGCTGCTGTTATTGTCTGTGGGCCAGGTCCTTACTGAGGGTATTTTGGTGAAAGAGCTCCATCTGCTGGACAAATGAATGTATGCGGCCAACGTCTATAATCATTTACGACACTCATTTTGTTTTTGTCTGAGAATGACTCACACAAGTCAGTTCAAATATAGACTTTATTGAAGGTTGCAGTGCAAACTATAGGGTAGAAAGTGTAAAAGAGCTAAGAACAGCAACAATGACATGATGGAGGACAATACGTATGACAAGAGAGAGTTTGAATATTCTCTTATTGTGTGTGTGTGGGTTTCCTCTAAGCACTGCCACTGTGGAACAAAAAAACATGTGCAATATAGTCCTATCAGAAGAATTTCTGGATGAATTAAGTTGTGATGAATAAACATAATACGTTTTAGGGATTTGAAGCATTTATATCATTAAAAAATTGTAATCAGCTGCATTTCCAAACAATACTTGAGTAAATTCTCGCTCGAATACATTACTTTATTCTACTCGCTGGAATACATTCTTTTATCTTATCAATAACACTGCAAGCCTGGCTAGTTACAATGGCTGTTTTAGAACCTACAAAGTGCAACAAATATGATACTTCTTCATCTCTGTTATTCTTTTTATAATGTGAGGGAAACCTGCTGAGAAGATGATGGGTGAGAAACCTTCCTTTGCTCTGACTACTCCCTGTACGACTGAGAGCTTACACAAACATAATGTAAGGGAGAATTAAATATAAAATCCAACATGTGTTCCAAAGGCGTTATATATTGTCTGTTATACAGCTTTAGCACCCACTTGAATTTCACAGTATTTACAGTGATAGGCGACATGTGAGAGCATCAAGCCTGGAAGGATCCGCTCTGTGTGAGTACTTTCTAAAATATACATAATTATGCTTACATTTTTTTAAATTGAGACTTAAGCAGAGCAATCCTTGTTTTGATGTTTAATCATGATTTTTGGGCAAAGGGTGAGGCTTCAGTTACTAACACAAAATCATAAGTGTATATTTTATGAACTCATTGAAAAATGTTATGATAACGGAATCAAATGGCGTATAAGCAAAGGGAGAGACAAAGCAACCATTATTAACCATAAAGATGACTTAATATTTAGTGCAGAGCAGATTGGAAGGATTCCTGTAAATAAAGAATGTCATATTAGAGTTTGGTGATGATAGTTCTTTTGGGTGATGTGTGGACTCACTGTGATGCACAGCCATGCTGTTCTCTTTCCAGCTGCTTCCCTGGTACACTCTGCACGTGTAGGTCTTTGGAGTCTCATCTGCCAGAGGCGCCCAGATGAGGCGGCACAGGTTTGGGTAGACCAGGCTAACGTTGCTCCTTCTGCGGTCCTCCACATTCACATATATGACCTGGTTTGGGACAGTGGTGCCCACCATCCGGCTGTCCTGTCTGTACTCACAATACGGGCCAGGGATCTGATAGGAGGGAGGAAACTCACAGTCCACCCTCACATTGCGCTCCAAGTATGTTAGACAGGGGAACATCTGAGGCCCACGAGGAGAAAACAGGAAAGTGGACACAGCACTCACTGCCAACACAGAACAGACAAAACAGTCGTCATCAGTCAAGTATCAGCATACATTATATCAACATTATTCAGGAATAGTCATCTTGAGGCCTTCACAACAGTGTGCTTGAATACAAACCCCATAAGATCAGTCAATATGCCGCATCATAATACTGTATCCAGCAGTATATTAAGATGAGTGGTACATACTGTGGGTTTGAGTCTGTTGTGTAATCTGGAGGCTCCCAAAAAGGAGACAAGCTGTAGAGAGCAGGTGTAGATCCATGACACCGAGCATCGTCCTGTCAGATGTGGCTGCTTCCACCTATGACGAGTTCACCACGGGACAGCAAGTTACACCGCCACCGCTACGAGCAGCCAACACACACACACACAGGAGAGGACAAAGCATGAAGCATTCAGTACGTGCAAGAATAGATTACATCAGGACACGCGCAGCGCAGTGGGACCGGGCCTGGATGTGAGTCCAGTTTGGCTGCAGCCTGCGGATGACTACGCCCCTGCAGTGACTTTGCACTGCGGTAACTGAAGCCCACGCGTGTGCGCGTTATTGCAGACGAATAAAGGTGGGTCCGGGGATCCGTCTTGTCAACATTGAAGTTCAATTTCGGAGACTAGGGTATATTTCTTGTCTTACCTCAAACAATCCTAGTCCTCTCCAGTCAGTGCGCAGACAGAACCAGCCCGCCTGGAGTCTGGACACCGCGCACTGAGACTGCACTGCGATGCTCCAAAATGCGCGCTCCAACGAACATCAACAATCTTCGTCTCACATTATTCTCCATAATTTTTTTTATTCCCCAAGGCAAATACAACAATGTTTCGTTTGAAGTTGATATTGTAGGGGTTGTTAAGCCCATTCAGCTGGAATGTTGGGACACATATTGTCCTGTTTATAGTAAATAAATTATACTCTAAATATGGCCAATTCAAAACCTTAAGCAATAGCGCTCCGGTAAAATACAGCTTTTGTAATGGAATTTAGGAAACGTGAACTTTCTTTCACATGGAGCACACGAGCTCCCTCTTGAGGATTAAACAAGAACGGCATCACATAGCCTACTAATCCAAATGAAGAAATACATGTACTTGTTGTGACATGTAGAAAGGACTTATCCAGGAACAAGTGCATTTGGAGAGTGGCTGCGTGCACTTTTCACTATTACTTCTACTCAAATGAACGATACTACCTGCATTTGCATGTATTCCTTGATGTCTCATGCTTGAGCATCTGAAAACATATGTGGCCAGACTGCACTATTAACATGTGTGCCTTTGAACGACAGTAGAGCACATGACCTTCACAGACAGACACAGCGGTGGTGGGCCAGAGTGGGGTCGCTGTGGCTCCTCTGCAGTGGATCAGCAGCAGCAGCAGCTTCCAGCAGAGCAGCTGCAAGATGCAGAGTTTTCAGTGAGCATGATGCCTGCCTTAGTACCGTCATAAACACATACAAAACCTTTTGTGATATTGTGTATTAAAGTGCAGTTTCTGTAGTGTCATCCTGCAGCGTGTCACTCCCCTGAGACTGCTCCTCTAGTTCAGCAGCTGTCTGGGAAAGACCTTGAGAAAATAAATGAGCTCTGGGGATAAGAGAATACAGTCAAATGCGGAGGATGGGAGCATGCAGTCAAATTTAAGTGTTGTGTAGAAAATATATAAAACTTTTTTTCGCTGCATTTCACTCTGAATCCTGTTTATTATTACACATTTAATCTGAATAAAGTGTTTTTTTTTCTAAGGTTAGGTATAAGGTTTCTTTATTTGTACCCCTAGGTAAACTCGGTTGCACTGACAGTTTAAGGGCATCAGATTTCACAACATACACACAAGCAATTTACTGTTGGGTCAGTTCATTTACATTTCAGTTAGCCTGCACCAAGTAATTTTTTTAAAAGACAATGGGCAAAGCTGCTTCTATAGCTTTTGGTCATGCTTTTCAGCATACTTTAGCTTTGGAGAAAAGATAATAAAGGGTAGGGTTTCTTCAATATAGTGATATGCAGTTTTGTGTTCTATTGCGTAACACAAAATGCATTTTAGAGGTACTGTCTGTTTGTTAAGTAACTAATTTCTAAATTGAACTGTTTATTTTCCCTTTTTATGTACCTCTAATATTGGTCATGTTTAATACCACATTTTTCAATTATGTTTTCACAATATATACTCACTTTACTATGATAATAGTGTAAAATCATGACTTCCTCTGTGGCTTCCAAGTAAACACAAATCACCCATATTTCTTATACAATAGTGAGAAATGTCCCCAAAGTCCAGTGGCGCTGCACCGCCCCTCCTGCTGCTGTCCCCCTCCCTCTCTCTGCTCTCTTTTCTTCTATAAGCCGACCTCTACTGTATCCAGCCCCAGCATCACACTGCAGACACCGACGAGTGCTCAAACTGCATCTGCTAAGGTGAGTTTTCTCTCATTACTGGAGCTAAGCAGGAGAATCTGAGTTAGAATATGGTTAAGTGCTGATATCTGATGCCAATACACAGGTCCCGGATTCTTGCACTCCTCGAAAGTGCAGAGCTAAAACACTGGAGTCAGCATTAAAGATAATATTTGGGGGAAGACAAGACAGGGATTTTTGTTAATGCATAATGATATCAAATTAGTTTGGGAAGAAAGCTTGTAATAGTTGTGTAAATTATTCAAACCTAGTTTTATTTTCCATTTTAAGGAGAATTTCCTGAGAATGATCCTTCTGATGACAGTCTTGCTTTTTGGTAAGGCCAGTATCTAATTTATTCTCATTGATTATAATAATATCTTATCTTATTAAGAATTGAACAGTGGCCAATCATGTGTGTGTGAACCCCACAGGAGTTACTTCGTCCCAGAAGGTGATACAGTTGACCTACTGCTCGATAGATGAGCACAACCTCAGGATGGACTGCAAATACAACGTTCCCGCTGAGTCGTCAGAAGTATACTGCAAGTACACTCAGGGTGAGCGGATTTTTGACACAACTTTTCCTGATGAGGAGCAGCATGCACCATGGAGGACCCGCGCCAGAGTACGTCTGTTTCCAGGCAACATCTGCAGATTTTTGTTTAAAACTCTTCCTAACGGAAAGTCCAACTTTACATGCAACATTAAGACGCCAGAGTCCAACATGGTATCCAAAACATCAGTGGTAGAAAAAAGTAAATACCATTTCAGATTGGATACACTTGTGTTTTGATTGAATATGTATTAACGTATGTATGTTATTTTTACAGAACTCCTTTTGCCCTGCTCTGCCTGGAGTGTCCTGTTACAGAGCTGCAGTGGTCTACAGTTGACCTGGATGACTTTACCTTTGCTCCTGGGAATAAACTGGCTGCAAACAAGGTGCCAACCTTCTGCATAGGTCAACACTGCAGCATATTCATTCAGCAACGCCTTTTGGACAATTACAGAGTTGTGTTTTTTCACAAAAAATGTAACTGTGTGATGGCACAATACTGTATATTTGGTATGTCATAGACCTGTATACTCAGTTATATGCACTGATTAATAAGCACATGTATAGCCAACTATACTTCTACTGAATGTAGATATTTACCAGTGAGTTGTGTGAGACAACTTCAACAGATTTGTTCAAACGCATGCCTCTAATCCTGGATCTGCAGTAGGATGATGCTTGTTACATTATAGACAGAAGAGATTCAGGTTAAACATTCTCTTTGAAAAATGTACCGGCTTTACAGTTAACGATTTGTCAGCACAAAAATGGTGCAGTCCAGCACAAGTATCTGTGATTCATTAGGTTCCATCACCATTTAAAGTGTCCCCTGCGTCTCTTGTAGTGTGCCAAATAATGAGAGGAGGCAGTCTTATGCCACACTCAGCCTGGCCAGGGACACCAGGCAACTACAAAGAATACAATAGAGATGTAATTGCATGCATAGCAATAAAGAGGATGCTGCATATGTTCCTGTATTACTGCAAAAAAGACCCTAACACCTCTACTGTCACTGTGCCTGAGCCATACCCGTCTTAACCATAGACGCAGACTGTAACAACTGTCATGCTAATGATTTTTCTTTCTTAGTGTTATAAGGGATTTATACGATTTGTATAGGATGTAGCCAAAGCACAATCATTTAGCTACTTGCACTGCTTATAATGTACTGTACTGTTAATAAAACAAGACAACTGAATTAAACAAAAATGCTTGCATGTCTGTTGACTCTCTGTACAAACACATTTGTCATTCTGTGATGGTCTTCCCTGCTGGAGCATGGGGCATGAGGCAGTTGTTCCCAGTCGGACCCAGTTGGACCTGTTTGTCCAGTGCACGCGCACAGCGCACTGCGCACCTGAGCTCCTGTTACCGGAAGTCACCGCCCTGGTGTCACTGCGCTGCTCAGGTGAAGACTTCTGCTGCTGTGCTACTACAAAGGCTTTCGTCTTCCCCAAACATCACATTTTTGGGGCAAATTTTCGACGCTAATGTGTGTCCCATCACACTAACAAAAGTTATAATTCTTTTAAAAACAAAAGGAACACATCAGAGTATCTACTTCTAGAGCAGCTACAGCCGTCGACATGATCGTCTGGCCACTGGTTTCGTTGGCTTCTTTCTTCTGCTACGCTGCAACTGGTGAGTTACCTTTATCTTGATCTGAAGTATAGATATACACATCTTGACACAAAATAAAACTAATCAAACGCGTTTCGTAAGATATATATAACCATAGCATAGCCTAAACAAAAGCTAGTAATACTATTAACACATGTAATGGCTTGCCTCCCTCCCCCTGCATGTCTCGTTGGACTTGTTGCATGAGATAGTTTTTCTTCTTTTTTTTATTAAATGATATGTAGGGCAACACTTTGGAGTTTCATAATTTAGTTAACGACCAAAGTACTTTATAAAAAGTACACCTTGCATGGCCTCTTGTAACACTGCAAGTACAGGTTTTATCTACTGATTAAGGTTATACGTATTAGTCCTTCTAGTCATTCATTCCTAAAGTTTTGGAGAACGCTTTCATGTGTTGGTTTCAGCGGCTGTGACTTCCGTCACTGAGGTTTCAGATAAAGTGCGGTTTCAGTGTGTGACTCAGTGCATGCCTCACAGAGAATGTGGATACCAGCACATGCCTGAAACTCTCACAACATGCAAACAAGGAAAGCATGGAGAATTGGTTTCATTTTACACTTAAATGACCAGGTTTATTCGACCCAATGGAAACCTCCTGTAAAAAAATGTTTCTCCACTGAAGCCCATGACTTGTCAGATTCCCTAAACCGTTGGGAAATGGTTGATGACTGTCTTAAGAGTTAATGATTGATGTGGTCCTCAGTCTCGCCACTGTTTGTTAAAGCTGAAGCCCCATTTCGTTTGCTATACTGTCAGAAAAGGGCTGAAATGTAATTTGGGCTTCAGACAAAACATATCTGATCATCAGGTTGTCTCATAGTGTATTAACTCTGAATGTCTGCCTTTCATTCTTTAAATGATAGGGTTTATATTTGTGTTGTTTTTTTCTCTCAGAATCCATTGTGCCCCTTTTAGATGTCAGGGCCTGCTCAACTCAAACGCAACGGGTCTAGAAAAATACAAACATTCATAATAAATGCATAAAAAACTGCTATATCTGACAATAAAATCTGCGTTTTATTGGAAACCATCAGTAAAATGAACACAATTATCATTCAATCTTCAACACATCATCCATCCATTCCGTCCTGAAAAAAATGTGAAAACTCTTTAGAAATCTTTTATGAAGGAATATTGACACTATATGGTTGAATAGGTCCATAGACGACCATCGCAATGCTTGCTAAACTAATGATGTGCCTGGTAGATTGAAAGGCTGATTATAGTGTATATTTATACTTGTAGTGCAGTATCGCACTACAAAACAATGTAGCTGTTTAAAATCTAATAAATACTAAATCCTCAATAACCTTGCTAATTTTCTCTATTACCTTTTTTTTTTTGCATTATCCCATTATTCTTTCAAATTTGTGCCATTGGCAAATGAACTGAATAAACAAAGTAAGACTAAATGCCTCACTTTACATTGCTTGTTGATTATTTGGTCCAATAATGTTTAGAAGTTTATTGGGATATAATATATTTTTTGGCCACTCTTACTTTCAAGGGATGTTCACTTCATTCATATGTCATATTTTGTCCTAGGTGTTTCTGGCTTTTCGGTGACTACAGGAAACAATAATGTGCGTGTGAAAGAAAATGAGGGTACGTTTTTAAGATGTGGATGCTGCTATGTGTAGAAGTTTATCACAAACAATTGCTTTCACACAATTGGTAAAACTGGTTTTGCCGTTTTTCATCAGGAGTGGACCTTTCCTGCCAGCACTCTGCTGACTTTGGTAGTGATGCAAGAGTAGAGTGGAAATTCAAAGATCTAAAAGACTCAATGACTTATGTGATTTTTAAAGGCGAACCCACAGGTAAAAGTTTCTCTTCATTTTAAATGTATCATTGATGTTATAATGCAGTTAAAATATATTAATTTGAATTATTCTGCAGCACAATATGCGAGTAGGGTGACGCAGTACAACAGCAATCTGAGATTCACCAAAGTGACAGTGAGAGATAATGGAGAGTATGATTGTGAGGTTTCTGGAAAAGGCCAGTTTGGAGAAGTCCGTGTGAAGCTCACCGTTCTGGGTCAGTAGATTTGTTGGTTTTGCTTTTCAAACTTTTAACACAAAGCCCAACCCCCGCTTAAGTGGCACCAGACCTAAACTCTTCTGAGCACTATTTTATCTACACTTTTCTGGTTGTAAATTAGGACTGAATCTGGTCTTCACTCAGAGTAAAGCTTTTCTGTAGTAGTTCCAAATGATAATTAAACAAATGCAGGACAAAAGTGTTTGGTAAAATTACTCTTCATGTCATAAAATAATAGAATATCTTTGAAGCCTGCATAGAATCTACAGCTCCAGAGTATACCCATTTATGCTGGGGCACGTAGCTGACATGTCTAGGTACACATGTTTTTGTCCAATTGTCTCTCTAAACATAAAATGTAATCAATAAAAAAAAAGTTTTACTCTGAAACCACAAAATATGCAAATCTGTAAATAAAATCATCTAGTTCTTGGCTATGAAACAGGTTGGTTCTATTCACCAGTCTTTACATGCATTCAGTGAAAAACGGCTCTGTCTCAGCCGACAGTGTGTGAAAAATAACATGATGCAAACAATACAAAAAGGATTCCTTCTATTGGGACAAACACATTGAGGAAAAAAACAAAATTAGGTTCTCCATATTTTTATATGTTGCTAATTCTTACTGTAAAATGAAATATATTTACAAATATAAATTATCATAAAAATATGGAAATACTTTAAATGTCTTGTGCACCTAAAGCATGAATGAAAAATTTAAAGTTCATTGCAACATCCAAAAATGTTAGTGTGGAGCTGTTTGCCAGTGGTTCTCATACAACAGATGGATGGATAGATGATATATTAAATTAGAGACAAACTTTATTGACCCCTTTGAAGAAAGTCAGGTGTCCAGTTGCCAATGCTCTAGCACGCACCTACTTCAAGGATAGGATGATTTTTTTTTTTTATGTTTGGTTTTTTCAGTGGCCCCAGCGGCGCCCCTGTGTCGAGTGCCCTCATCGGTGACAACGGGAAAACCAGCTCTGCTCTCATGTCGGGACAATGTCGGCTCTCCTCCTCCAACTTACAAATGGTTCAAAAATGGTGTCCTCCTTCCTGCAGACCCTAAAACAGTGTCTGGCTTCAAAAATGCGACCTATAAACTAAACCCACAGAATGGCAATCTGGTACGTCTTCCTACCATCCAATTAAGAAACTTGAGTCTGCACATATGTGAACATGCTTGATCTTTTTAAGGAGTTTATTCCAACAACAAAGATGGATACTGCTTCTTACTACTGTGTGGCTGAAAATGATGCCGGTCCCCCTCAGCAGTGTAAAGCCGCCAAGATGGAAGTCCGTAAGTTGCATGTTTGTCAAAATGCAGATTTTGCCTTTTTAAATGTTTGTATCTATGCACATTTACGTTCTCAAGGTAGTTACTAGAGCGAATTGTGCATGTTTGAGTATTTTTGCATCATCTCGCGAGCTAGATGCCAGTTCACTATAACTTTTACAGCAAGGGCTTTAATACTCCCTATAGTATTTGACCCATCCTGCAAGCATCACTAGGATAACTGATCAGGATCTGCCTGGGATGTTGATTGACTGGATTGGTGGGGTGGGGAAATCAAAGCACCCAGAGGAAATCTGTGAACACCTCAGGATTCCCCCAGATGACCAGGTGGAAGTGTGTTTGGAGAGGGAGGTCTGGGCGACACAGCCATGGATAAAGCAGAGGAAATGGATGAACGTACAAGAAGAATGAGTCATGGGTGCCATAGATGATCATACATGGCAGATATAAGTGTAATAGTTCTCCTAAACTGTTGCTTTTGTGAAAAAATACATTGATTTGATGTTTGGTATTGTAACATCGTCTCGTGTTTTTTTAGATAAATGTAATTGATAATGATTGTTTTTATGTTTCTTCCATTTCTCTATTGAGCAGAAAACCTAAATAAGCTAAATCAGCTTATTGACACTCTATTTGAGACATGACCCTTGTGAACAGAACATGAAGAAAACAAACATCACTGATATAATCTAGTACATAATTCAATAACTTGTGTTTCTAGGTGACTTAAACACTGGAGGGATTGTCGCAGGAGTCATCATCTTTCTTCTTCTGTTGGCCTTACTTGCATTTGGTATCTGGTATGCCTACAAGAAAGGTTATATACCAAGTAAGTTCATTTTTCCTTTTTGGTTTGCGTCATGCAGTGATGTCCAATCGTTTTAGTAAGAAGGCCACCTAGTTCACCAGGCTAGTCCAGGGGCTGACAACCCGAATTGTTGAAATGTTATTGACTGGATGCAGTTTATTCTGAGCTTTATGATGAGCTATGATGGAGCTAAAGTTGGCTGAATGATAAATGACCATCTCACCACATACAATAGCACCAAAAAGGATTTTTTTAGACACAGTCAAAAACAAATGTCAAAATATATAAAAAAGCCAACCTCTGAATTCCAAAGGTTCTGAGCTTTACAAAGAGGAAGTGCATGCCTATATTGGTTGAGATGAAGTGGGCTGGATGACACTGTGAACTTGTGTTTATGATCTCAAAGACTGCTTTTTGTTTGCAAGGCAAATCTAACAATTATTGAAGTCAGAGTGATTCCCACTCCTGAAGGAGAGTTGTTTATTTGACAAGTATCAAGCCACGCTAAATCAATGTTTGGCCCAGTTTAGACGTAGACACTGTAAAAACGACCAGGCTCCTTATTTGAAGTGCACAGTGTTTACATGACAACGGAAAACACTGTAGTTCTAGCGCCCGGCCAGTAGTGAGCGGCTAGTAGTGAGCAGTGTAGCTTTACGACACATACGACCCCCGGCAGTATAACCACCTCCTCAACAACATCCTCCTCAGGCCACGGAAAAGATGTGAAAGAATGCACCAACATCATTCTGCATTTAACAGTAGCAGCAGAAATTAAAACTAAAACTTCAGATTTGCTTGGTTTCATTTGGACGGACGACGAAAGAGTAGAATTCTCCTCCGTGTTGCGCTCGAAGCATATCTAGCATTAGTTGATCCGCCACCATAGTTGTTTACATTTGTGGCGCTATTCCCCACGGGGGCCGTTAGCGGCAAAGGAGATGGCTAGACTAAATGCTAAATGCTCACTCGGGCGCATTTCATACGTGACGGTAAACTCAGATCCAATCGTTTCAGTCCGCAAAAGGAGTTAACCCCTCCCACCTGTTAACGGAGCTCAATGGAGCAACTCCAGACCTTAGTACGAAATGTAATTTGTACTATGGTGTGGTATGACCAGAATGTAAGAGCAGAATTCAATAAAAGTTGGTTTTCAGAGTCATAACATGCTCCGTGATTGGTCCCATTGGTATTTGAAAGGATTTTTCCTATGAATGGGAAACATGACTTGTATGTTACAGTATACAGAAATGTTATTAAATTCCTACAATTGGTACTATTGTCCAATTAAACTAACAACGGAATCTGCTTTTCTTTTTTTCTCCTGCAGAGAAGAGCGACAAGTGAGTTTTTTTTTCTTACTTTAAATTGAAATGTTTTCATAATACAAACATGTTTGAATGACCCTTTTGGTGTTTATTTTTCTTAGGCCAAAGCCGAACGTTGTCTACCAGCCTCAGTCAGTGTATGGAGGTGACGAGGAAG
>JAPMNZ010947081.1:0-20132 GCA_029875035.1 Pomatoschistus microps | reverse complement strand
CTCCTTCCCTCAAGCCGATTATCTATCTATATTGCTTTGATTTATGTGGCTATTTCCAGCTGTAGAAACAGAAATCCATAAATTGCTTGTTCTGCGCCATTGACTTGGATCATTCGCGGAGGAATGTTGTCTGCGAACCCGGTGGGCCATAGGAGGCTGCACGGCTCTATTCGGCGCGCGTAAAAAAGCAACAAAAAAAACATGCCAACACGTGAAGCCACCACCTAGTTTATTCCCTTAATTATAATTACGCACGGTGACCCAGAGCGCACGGAAGACCTCTGTAATGGCCACACGTGAGCTGCGGGTTAAAAGTCGGTGTGTCTATGTGTATGTGTGTGTGGCTGCGTGTGTGTGTGTGTGTCTGTGTGTGTATGTGTGTGTGTTTCAGCCTCTTTAGAGAATGGATGGAAATAGTTTTTTCGTTTTCCTTTTTTTTTCTAAGAAGGCATCGCGCGTATGTAAATGTGGGAATGAGTTTGGCCCGTCACCTTTGACTCCTCGCAGCAAAGTCAAATCAGATCATATGGAGCAGACGTAGTGCTGAAAATTTAATGCTGGACAAACTGAGCCTACAAAGAAGTCCAAGTGTGTCAGGCTAAAATTCACTTTGCAACACGATATGGCCACGCGTGAACGCCGCAGAAGAGAAGCTGTCTCCTCTTGTTATATGGCGCTAATTTCATTTTATTGTATCCACATGCAGGCAATTAACCACCGCGTTTAATTCACTTAAATACTTACATTTTATGCGTTTCATTCATGCACAATATTCATGCCTTAAAATTGTAAAGATAATTTAGGATACACCGCGTGCGTAATATTATACAGCAAGCACGTGGAATCAAAGCTTACCTGTTTCGTCATTGAATCGATTAGCCGTATGTAAAGATCTTGTTCTGTTCTGACGCCTGCGTGCACAGAAAAACAAAAGAGAAAAAAGGTCAACAACGTGGATTTTCAATGCACAAAATTAAACAATAAATGACCCAAAATAATCTGCTTGGATGCATTTGTAACAAAACAAAATAGAAGATGCGATTTGTATTAATTTTTACTCTTTCATTTTCAATATTTTTTTAGAAATAGTATGTTGTTATTTATGGGTTACAATTATGATGGTATTATTGGCCTATTATTATTATTATTATTATTATTATTATTATTATTATTATTATCATTATATGTATTATTACTATAATACTATATGTCTAATTCTATAGTATTATTATTATGATTATTATTTTAGGATGGAATTACTTGTTGTTTTGATGTTACAAATATTGTCTGACTTTACTCACCATTGCTGTACAATAACTGTAGTTTGTAATGAATCCCATTGTTTGTTTTTTCACTGGTTGGTTCCTGGACAAGAAACAAGGGTTGAACACAAAGTAGAAGAGGCAGAAATAAGTTGAAAGTGTGTGGAGAAAAACACAGTTTAGGTCCAGACGCGCTGCAACGACTGTCTGTCATGGAGCAATTGAGTTTTTAAACAGATCAATATTACACGTGACTAGTCCGGTAAAACCTTTTAGAGCGCCGTAATTTGGACACATGTGCCTGATTGTGTTGTGAAAAGAGGATGCTTACTTTTTCCTTCTCCACAAAGTCCACAAAAGCTGTCCTTTCGATCTCCACGGGCTGACCCTGTCTGTCATACAGCGCCAGGACGAAATGGAAAAAATTGGATTTTCTGAGGTTGGATGGAGGCTGCTTTTCATAATGTGCCCGTGCCAAGCCGACACCGCTGCGGGGAGGAAGAGACACAAGGAGAGGGAGAAAGAGGAGAGCACGTCGGTTAAGCAGCGGACACCTCGGGGAGACACGGCATGATGGGATGGAGGGAGAAGTGGATGGAAAACATTTGGGCTTTGAGATTTCTTGATTTGTCACAATAATGCGGTGTAATGAAAGACGGGCAAAGGGAGCCGAAGGGGGGGCACTTATTGGGTAATTGATACAGAGTATTCAGGGGATTGAGGGGTCGATATGATGAGGCATGGGAAGGGAGATGAGTTTTTTGGCAATGCGTTACCTTTGGGCGGCTGTGTTCGCGTCCACCACCCCAGCTGTGTGCATCCATGAGCGGACTGAGTTCAGTCCACCCAGCGGTTCCTCCTTCATCGTTGTCCCGCCTCGCGGTATAGTTTCCTGAATCCCAAACATTTAGGACAATTTTGAAAAAAGCGAGCCTCCTGTGAAATTAAGCGAAGGAAATTAAAAAGCGTCCAAGTTATCCTTCGGGGTCTCGGGATAGAGAGCAAACCCGGTCCACAGGTCTTGCCTCCCTCTTCAGTCCGTCCGATGTGAACAATTCTCAAAGTGCACTACTTAGTTAGAGCCGTATCCACACGCTGCAAAAAAGTGTTCAAGAAGAGACAAGATTTTGTTGTTGTCTCGCTATTGTTCCTCTTTGTTTTTGGTGCTATTCACAGAAAAATCGATGTCAGTTGTTTGTGTTGGTGGGTGATGCTGCTCTCAAAGTGCCCACATCCCTGAAGCACCCGCATCCAAAACCTTCAGGACTTCTTCTTCTTCTTCTAGTTGTAAATGAAAAAACCCCACTCCTGCAGAACACGCTGCTGCTGCTGCTGCTGCTGCCTGCTCGCTGCTTCTCCGCAAGACAAACACACGGGCGAAGGCTGATCACCAGTGGAGGTGTTCCTCGTACACAGGAGAGCTGGATAAGGGGCCCTTGCGCGTCGTGCACGATGGATGGGAACATGCAAAACTAAGCCCTCTTTCCCCGAGGACTGAAATCTTTCCCGGGAGCCAAAACTCTAAACCCACGGGAGAGGCGCTGTCAGAGTGTGACGCGGCAGGGGGCGGGGTTTTGACCAAATATGGAGCCGTGACGCTTCCTGTCAGAGCAGCGGCAGGCAGGCAGGCGGGCGCGCTCCACTCGTCCACGCAGCCCACAACACTCGCGCTACTTTTGCCTCGTGCTTAGGCCCCAGCCGCGGTGAGTTTTGGACTTTTTTCAATTGAGAGCAGGGCGTAACATCACACCTAATAAACTAATACAGACAAATAATAATTATAACAATAATAATCGCCTCTTAATGTCTCGTTTTAGGGGAGTTAATGAAAGCAGAGCGAATGATTTATTGCGTAAAATTAAAGAGGAATTGTAGTAATTGATATATTTATTAACTTTAATTTGATTCTGATTACTACAAATTGATTTATTCGGTTATGTGTCGGGAGCATCGCTGCGGCAGTGTGAACACCGTCCATAAATCATTTCAAGTAAAAGGAAGATCAAGTTTCTTTGCTTCTTTAATTGCGTGTTATCCGGCACGGGAAAGTTTAATTAATTGCACATATTTATTGTATTAATTTATCAGACTTGTGCAAGTATATGTCTATATTCTATTAGACTGATTTGTATTAAAACAGCAACAAATAAATGTTGTTTGTAGAGACAGACGCAATAATAGTGCCCATAATCATGTGCGTAATAGTCCATCGTGTAAGCAATTGGATTCCTGCGCCAGGGCAAATCAATGGCCTGGCTTTCCACTGGTTGAGGTCACTTTTTGGACACTTTTTTTTGTCTTTCTTTTCTTGTGTCCCTTGTTTAAGCACAGCCATCTTTTATCATCTCATTAAAGCAACTAAAGGAAAACATGCCTGTGTGTCTTTTCTGTTCTGATGTGAAATCTTATTATTCCAGTGTATTTTCCAAAGCACTGTCCGGTTCATTAGTGGTGAAAGGAGGAGAGGATGGACAAGAGGAGGGGCGCGGGGAAGAGAGATGTGCTGGATCCTTTGCCATCTATCTAGCTGCAGCTGAGGGTTAATAGCTGCTGCCAAAGATAAGTGAATTATAAGCTGTTGCTTTCACCTCGACACGATCTCTTTCTAAATTGCCCAATCAGAAAATTATGCTGTGGAGTTTTTATATACATTTTAAATATTTTATTGAAATTATATATTTTATTATATATTTTTTCATGATTAAATGTCTTTGTTCTATCAGTTTAAGTGAGAGGAAATATACGCAAGTATTTTGTCTGCTGCAGCGGGGTTGCAAACACAGTTTTTGCAGTTTTTGCACACATCTCAAGTCGCTTATTAGAAGTTAACCCGTGATTACACGCGCCAAGGCGATTTAAATCTGATTATCAAATTAGGAGACTTTGAGGCAAATCCTCTTAGATCTGATACCGTTGACTGGAGAGGAAGAATGGGTCTGCAGCCGTCACGTAGGTAACGATGCTGTCCTGAAAGGGACTTTTAAACCGTATTTGACAACAAATGCAGCTGCCCCGCTATTTCAGAAGATATTAGAGAGGAAAATGAATGCAAATCTGTGTGCAGGAGCCATCTGGACGTGGAGAGAGGGAGTCAGCTGCTGCACACGCTGAGGCGCGGAGCCTGAATCCGTCTCAGCTCATTCTGTGGGATCATCTGTGCGCTGGGCTTACACCGTGGAAAATGCGCTCTCCATCATTAGGTGAAATAAAGGGTTTGTTTTAGGCGGGCGCATTAGCGCGTCTTGTACAGGCAGTTTGAAGGGCGGTAAGTGACGGCTGACTACGGCTGATCTTTGGATTGAGTTATGTTCAAGGCGCGTAATGACATGGGGCTCTTATCTCATACTTTCTATTGACTTGCCACAAAGAGCGAGCCCCCGTAGAGACCGCCCTGACCACTGAGAGAAAACCAAAGTGCAGGGGACACGCGTGGCTCCCAATAAAATGCCCACGGTGACTTGGAAGACCTCCCGTTCTGCCGGGACGAGCCTGCTCCGTATTGAGGGTGACGTCTTCTTTTTTTGTGTGAATTTACGGGGCGAGGCCCTCATGATCTCCACAAATTTGCATGTAAATGGCGACATCAGCCTATACGCGTGCCAGGGGCCAGCGGGCCTCCCAGATGTCAAGGCAAAGTCAATCAGGCGGCCGCTGGCCAGCTGTCCATCGCACACTTTATTGGGACAACACTTTGATTATGGCGCTCACCTGCATTGTGCCTTAACGCGCTGATTGGAAGAGGAAAAGTAGAAGTGTTCTCAGCAAACACAACAAGACTCCTGGCGCATCTCGTGTTTTAAATGAACCCTTTCTATTAAATATTAATCAAACGCCTACAGTTACGCGTCATTCCAAATCCATATGCCACAAACAGACAGCAGCCCACGCTGTGTTTACTGCACATTGTTTGTTCCATTGTTTAGCCCCACTTTTGTTCAGAGGGATGACATTTTCTCTTGTCACAAGGCCCCATTTATTCTTTCATATATTTTGCAGGTGCTCATAAAATGGCTGCATTTATTTGCAGGCATTATTTAAATAGCTAATTGCATCAGTCGTGCATGTATTCCAATATGTTTAACTCGTTCACTTTATGAATCCACGTTCAAAATGAAATGCAGAAGTCCACATTTAAATTGTTTATTAAATTGTCAAATATTAAAATGGACTTTATTGGATTGAATTTGCATTGGAACTTAGTTTAGGCTTATAAGGCCTGCAAAGTGCGCCTAGGGAATTCCTCGTGTCACAAATATAAATCTGCTATTAAAACGCGCTCGCTCTTATAGTTAATAACAAGAGTAAAAACACAAATGGCCGTGAGTGATGAGATCAATCACTTGGGCTTTTGGTGTCAAGTGGTAATAGCTGATAGACGGACAGCGCCCCTCGTTGGTTACACTTGAGATCATTGTGTCGATAGGAGGCAAAGAGCGGTGCGCGCCCCCAACACATCTCCACACAGCTCCGGGTGATGCACGTGCACGAGGCGGCCAAAAGCCAAAGGCCTGTGTGTGTGTGTGTGTGTGTGTGTGTGTGTGTGTGTGTGTGTGTGTGTGTGTTTGTGTATGTGTCTGTGTGTGCGTTTACTTCACTTTTACAATGGTCATCTTTATTAGTACTTATGGAGTGTGTAATTATATGAAAAATAAAATACAAATAATATCAGAAATTACGCATTGTGTATATGGTGCGTATAGTCATTAGTCAACAATTGTTTAAAAACTCTTACAATATTAGGCCATATTTATTAATATAAGGATAATTAATATCATTATTTTCATTCTTATTATTATAAATATAAATATTATTATTATTATTGACTTGACCTGACCCTAATCAAAGCATCTATATGAGGCTGTGCGTCTATAATAAACACGCGCAGCCTCTGACACGCGGCGTGACCTCACATTTCGTCACTAACTTCTGTCAGAGCGCTCGTGTTAATTGTGTGCAGTGGTGAGTTGCTGTCAAGGGCATTGCCCGTGCGCGCACAATTTGCATTTTCATTCTGCTGTGGAAATGATGAGAAGAGTTTCTGCGCGGTTTGGAGCCTCGCGGCGCAAGTCTGTGGGCGAATTACATTTAAAGAAGGCGAGAGAAATTAAATAAGAAACCGAGACCACTTCAGGGCTATTAACATCTAAAATATCCCCTGGAAATTTAGACCAAAATACACATGACCAAATACCCATGGCACCGGCGCTCTCTCAGCCACGTCTTCAATTGTGTCCATCAATGTTTTGTGAGCCTTTCAGAAATTATTTTTCTGAAAACTTATTACCCCGTCACTCATTTTCTTGATGGAAATTTGAATGCAGCCCTGACTGGCCCATATTTACTCTTTAATATAAGTGTCAGGTGCCAAATCAGACTTAGAGGTCTATTAAAAATCTCATCAGTAAGTATGATGTGGGCACGTGTTGCGTCGTGGCCTTAAAAACGGGATACATCAGCTTTAACCTTGGTGGAGTTTTTTTCTTGCCATGTGCGCGCCAGCCTTTGCCACAGCACTCAGGAGTACTCATTCCACCGCTGACCTGTCTGATTGAGGCGCTGCCAGCCTCACTCTCACCTGCTAGAGTCCACATCAAACACTATGTATGCTTTTTTTTTTTTACCCAAAAGAAGTGGCTGTGGCTCAAAGTGTATATAAATATATCTTTTTTTTAACAAGAAAACAGAAGCACGGGGCAAAGTCTCCATATTGAGGTGCACTACTATTAACAGAAATGTTAATTATGATGTCAAGACAGAGGAAGAGTCAAGGTGAAAGTAGCACAGCAATAGCTAAAAATAATCATTGCCATCCCCAGTACAGTGTGAACCTGCCTGGGAGTGCTACTGGCAAGGGACCCCACTGCTCCAACAAAGAGGTGGAAGTAGAGAAGTAAATGAATTACACAAGCCAAATTTTTTATCTTTGTTTCATGTGTGCTTGTCCTGTCCCTATTTTCTTTTTTATCTTCCCTCTTTCATGCTATCGGAAGTGCAGCAAATTGTATAATGCTGCTCTTTGTTCTTACAGCCACTTGAATAGCCGTCCTGAGCGTACACACACACACACACACACACACGCTCAACAAAAACACTGACAAACTGATCATCTTAAAAAAGCAACGCCCTGGTGCTCCACTTGGCCTACTTTCCACAGCAGCACTGGGACGTGGGAAGAGCAATAGAATTCAGGGGAGGATGTTCTTCTACTCTGGGAAACATTCAGTATAGCGAAGTGTGATGCCCATAAACATAGCCTTTGCATTGTCAACCTTAGACCGCGTTTGCCCCAGATAACTAGTCCCCATGTGCTTCACCATTCTCTTTGACTTTGCAATTGAAATCCACGCAAGATTATGCTAGAGCTAAAAGAGGCAAACTCCAGGGTAGGATTTTCAATTGTCAATTCCTGTTGGATTTAATAGCATTATGACATATAGTACACCATCTGCTGGGTTTTGGGTTACTAGGTATTTTGCACAAGGGGAGAGAACACCATTGCAGACTCTGAATTTTGACTGGACAGCACGCATCAAACTCGATTCAGTTTTATTTTTTTTACTTTTGCCCAGACGTGTGACTAAGCACTAGGGTCTAGGGGTCTCCCAACAGTAGCGCGCACACTCGAGAGAAGGTGCGCGAAAAAAAAGTAACCAGGACTAACTTTAGCCAAGCAGACTTCCTGAAGCGGCGGATAATCTGAGGCTTCTCCGAACACCGCCTAACCAAATGTCGACATCTGTGAGGGTGTGCATAAAGAAAAGCTCCTCGGAGAAAAGCGGGGATAATAATCTTAGTTCTCCTCACCTTCAGCTTGCCCATAGGGGTTTCAATAGGCAGATGAAGAAATCCTATGTAAACATGCCAAGTCAAATTTTCACTTGATATGTGACATGCAGGCGAAAGGGCAACCTTGGTGCATGTCTAATGTGCTTCCCATTACTTGAGTCATCATCAGTGCCCCTGGATGTAAACAATTGATGTATTCAGACCATGCTTTTTTTTATTTTGACTCATACATCACACTCACACATGAAAACTGCTCCATTACTGTTAAAAAACTGTGAAAAAAAAATAAAGGTGCGAGGTCCCGAGAAATATATAAAAAGCCTGTCCGGGATGCCTGCGTGGAAGAGCGTCCGTAAAGTGACATGGTCTCTCTTGAGAAACATACAAAGTTTGAGCATCTGTTCCACCATGTAGTCTTTGTTGAGAAATTAAATATTGAACTGATCTAGTCTACCATGAATGTTTCAGTCACATAGTGATTAGACAGACTGAGAGGCAAGACACTGCAGCACTTTACGCCCTGTTTTAATACAGCCTGTTTGTTGTTGTCGCCTTAAAGTGTTTCACGCACTAGCTTCTGCCGTTGGTGTCGAAAATGGTTTTTAATGCCATTCCAATTAGACTTAACATGCATGTCTAATTCTAGTACACAGGCACGCACACACACGCAAATTGGCATGCGCACGTCATATTTCCTCAATCACCCAGTGCACAATAAGCTCCGTGATTGTGGTCAGGCTGATAATGCACATCAATATAATTGGAAAAAAGAAATTATAGTTGGGGTTTTATGATTCAATTATCAACTTATTACCATCTGTTTTTACCATTTTATTTTTAAATCTATCAAAGAAAAGTCAAAAGGCTGTGCTGGTTTAAATTAGTTTTGCTGTTTGCAAGTCAAAGGACAGATGATGTATTTTTTTTACTTCATTGTCCTTTGCTCCAAATCAACAATTGTCTCCAGAGAGAAGGAGCAGTGATGATGTGATGGCGTGTTTTCCAACTTTAAAATTGCAAAAGCGCACAGGCGAACATGCAAAAGGAGGAGAGAAGAGACCGGTATCATCACAGAGATCGTAAAATGGTGTCGTGAGTAGTCTTTTGTCCGGCACCATAGGAGAGTTCTGTTGCTAAAGGGAAGGACAAAAGCACAAGGCGCCACGGGTATAATGTTCCCCAGAGCAACAATGTCCAAAGTTTCAACTTGCAGCACATGGGTGTAACTTTAACTGGAATAGTGTGGATCAAAGAGGCACAAACAAAGTGGGTGGAAATGCTGCAGGAGTGTCTGTGCCGGAGTGAAGGACAGGTTCACTGGAGGGAAAGCCATTTAGGAGACACGGGCTGAGCAATCACGCCTAATTACTGCCACTGTGCTTAGTGAACTCACAGGGCAGCGCCATTTACTCAAGAAAATTGATGTGTTTTTCATTCTCAAAAATAATAACCTTAACAGAAGTGTGTCAAAACAAGCGTATCACCTAGAAACCTCAATTAATAAACTCAATTGTGTTTTTCTCCCGCTTAGATTCTACACCAAGACGTACAGCGGGAGCGTTCGTTTCACATTTGACAATCCCTGCGTCTTCTCGCTTCTTTAAATAAGTAAGAGTGTTGTAAAATTGTGGGTCTTAGGGCAACTCATCAGGTTAGATGTGTAACCTTTACGCCGCAGTTGAACCGGCACATACAAGTGTTATGAAGGGTCCCTGTGGCACTCTCCTCTTCTGACATGGATTTCAAGACTTGCCACTTTATTAGCTGCTAAGCCCCCAATACAAGTTCTATATAGTGGAGGCCTATGTTATGAGCTAGGATCTCATTGTCTGCCGTTATTAGAGGAAGAGTCGGCAGCACTCGCTTACGCCCCCAGAGACCGGCTTGACTGTTTGAAGGGAAGCTACAAGTGCAATTTAACCCATCTTATTTACAATATGATCTGTTACAAGGACATCATTGCTGCAAGGATCCACGTCTAATATACAGCAGCCCACCATCATGATTCATTTCTGTCCAATTTAATCTGAGCGTATTTGTCCGAATTTCAATAGAGAGCCTTAAACTCAGCCAATTATTATGTCTTCCCTCTATACAATAGTCTTATCCATTAAGAGTTTGATGCCATAATGGCGTCTTAAAATGAAAAAGACATAAAAATCTGCTAGTTTATTAATAACTGCATATACGCAAAAGCCATTTCCTGAGATGCGTATCAACTTTGCTTTAGCTTGGGGAAAACAAGCAATTTGTGATCACCACTTGTGTCAGTAGCACAAGACTTTCTTCTCCAGGATGGGCAAGGGAGGTTGACATTGAATAATAAGTGCCATAGTGCCATCTAGTGCATGAAGGGGAACACTGACAGAGGGAAAGTGCAAGTAAAATATGCATAAATCTACACGTATATGTGCACTTTTAAAGCCTGGTCAAATAGCCACAGCTGCTAAATAATAAAAGCTAAAAGGACAGCGGGCCATTTAAAGAGACAGTCTATGTGTGCGCTTCTTTAACTACAGCGAATGACCACACTGAAATTTTCCACTCCGGGGAAATAAACAAGGAGACAAAGGTTCGTCTTCCGCGCCAAGTCTTTGACAACCTTCAGTTTCAGGGAGCCGCAAGGATAATCTCGTTCAGACAATGAGACCACGTTGAAGGCTGCGCATGCAAATTACGCTCCTGCCATCTAAATTAGAAAGACTTCAGACAGACCTCAAGTCATCGGGCCTCGTATCTCACCCATCAGGCCTCCTGGCTGTTAGCTCGCCACTGGACACTATAGAAACAACAAAAATAATAAGTGAGAAACACACATAGACACAAGCCAAAACAAGAGTGTTGAATAATTGATTGTGTTTGCCTTTGCTGTTTTGGTGTGTGCGCGTATGTGCATGTGAGAGTTAAGACTGAGGGTCTGGACATAGCACATGCCCCAGAGCAGAGCAGACACTGGCCAATGGTTTGTGTTAAAATCTGTCTGATGGGCCAGAAGAGGGGGAAGGGATTGTGTGCACACATGAGTATCGGTATTTATGTCCAGGGAAAATTCACACAGAAAGGCCAGGAGAGTTTAGGAGGCATAAATATGATGATGAGTTCACGGGCCCAACAAAGTGTTTTTGGACTTGCTCGCAGTAAAAATGAAGTAAAGATTTTCAGACTTAAAAAACACTGGTCGGTAAATGGCTTAGAAATAGGTATGTTGGAAGATGTTAGAAAGTCAATATACCTTCATTTTGTCTGTGCTGGTAATGAGCCATATTTTCTGGGGAAAATGGCTGCTTCTCCGGAGGCACCATGTCTACTGAATGTGGCCCTGATCCTGGATAAAACAGAAGGCTCACCAATCAATCTCTCCAGGTTGCCCACAGCCAGAGAAAGCAGCTGCAGCACATGTTTGCCTTGTGCGATAGCGACAAGTTAACATACGGGCAGCACAGTAACCATCCACAAGCAGCCTCTAGCTGTCTTATAATGAATTCCCACCGGGATGGGGAACTATCAGAGTCAGTGGTGTTACTGGAGGCTCGGAATAAAGTCAACATCTCTCCTTATACCTGATGAAGCTACGGCACACCACACATGCAGTACACACGCTCACTCCACTGCTACAAATGCAGGCAATACTACTATGTACACACCAATTAAGATGTGCTGTTTATTAAATCTCAAATTAGGCCTAATTCAAATGTTTTTCCTTCACGCTGAGACCATTGTTCTTTCCTTGGCTTTTAATAGTGCTTAGTGGTCCAGCAGCAATATTCTCCAGACTAATTTGGGGTTTAATATCGGAGACATTGTTAAAACGCATTGATCATTTTGCATATTTCAACGCTGTTGGGAATCGGTTTAATTATGCACCTCAATAAACAAGCCGGAATAAAAAAACATAACAAACAGCAAAAAGTGAACTTAATTCCGTTTATTGTATCTTTTGTTGTCTTTTATTTTCTCTTGACGCCCATGAATTCTTGTAGAATTGTACAACCAATACTATTAAAATTATTTATTACGACTGTTGTAAAGACTGCATCACGCTCAGGAATAAAGTTTTAAGAATGAAGTTGCCTATAGGATTTGTCCACAGTGCTCATGTTTGGAATTGTCCAATAAAGTATTCCAGTGCCATTTGTCAAGGCAGTTCTATTTCTGTTTCTATGACTAACTAACTTCTAGTGCAGCCAATACAGCAGTAGACTTGGTCCACCTTTATATATATAGATAGTGTGTTGCTAACCTCCAGGCCTGGGCTCCGCCGGCTCCCACGGGATGCATTGTGAGTGATGAGAGGGATGTGGAGCCTGGGAGATGCCGGGAGAAGGTTTAGGTGAGACTTGGTCCAGGTCTTGCAGGGTGCATCTCGATTTATTCACTTGCCACCTCCAGGAAACTCTGCTGATGTAGAAAACAAACAAAGCTCTCAGGCACCATATGCACAAGATTAAGACTGGCTGTTTCCATATAATTACAGTTGGGGTTAATGAGAATAATTTGTTACCCAGACTATATCAGACCCTTTCATAACTTAGAAGCATTGCTTTTTCCCCCAGTGAAATATCTGAATAAATCATGAGAATGTTAACATTATTGTATGGTCAGCACTTTCATTTTTAGCACTAGGGCAACACCTTGTATTTCATCCACTAAAGATTACAGGACTCTCCTGAAAATTAGATTTTGAAATCTAAGTGGGATGTTTTATTTGATAAAAGGTCAATGACCTAAATCAAATACATATTGCATATTTCACCATGTGCCATATGCAACATATTTTGCCTCACAGTAAGAAAGTTGCGGGTTTTATAAACAGAGTCTGTGTGGGTTTCCTCCGGGCTCTCCGGTTTCCCTCACCACACAAAACATGCACCATAGAAATATCCTCCACCAAAGGCAGTCCAGATCAAGAGCGTCAACATCTGGAAATGGGTCCCGTGAGGACGCTGCACTGTATCGGTCACTGCTCCTGACAGGTTGCCCTATTTACAAGGAAGGCTGGGTCAAATGCAGAGTACACATTTTTTTCTAGGAGGACACTAAAGTATACCTTAACCTTAATACATGTTGCTGTTCAATACATTAGTTAGCTTATATAAATATAATGACCAATAGACCATAACAGTGTGTCCGTGTTATATGGGTAAACGTGTATGTGCACTTCGTTGTTGTTTATTAAAACCATAGATTAGCTCCGATAAATTCGTCATAAATAAGGTAGATTATTACTCTAGTACGGCTATCAAATCTATGGTGATGCAATTCTTACGTTGTACCACTAGGTGTCACTCGATGATCACATATTAAACGCACGTAGTCGTGTCAGGTGCATTACCTTTGCAGCGAAGGTCATGAAGATCAACAACTGCACTGAAACAGTCCGAATCCAAGGCATGTCTGATGGTTCGAAAACTTTATCATATTTCTGACAATATGACTTCTGGCAGTAATATGATCTACGTGGTAGGCCTATAGAAATGTTGTATGCAATTGCATAAAAATGTTGTATGCAATGCAATAGCGTTTAATAATAAAAACGTACCTTAACTCCTGTGTTTTCTTGACTCTATTTGGATGTTTGTTTAATAACCTTCCCTGCACGTGTTTCGTGACCACTACACAGAAAACTTTATCAACTTAAAAGCGATGCTCCCAACATGGCCAAAGTGAGGCGATATAAGTTCTCCTGACTGCACACGGAGTGTCAGTCAGGAATCAGAGGAAATAGAGCTGCAGGTTCAACTCGTGGGTGATGGAGACGGGATCGGAGCGTGTGTGTATGACGTCATTTCGCCCTGTACTGTGCGCCATTTTGGAGGAAAAAAATCACGGATAATTTCCGTGGTCTTGACAGATCTGGACCCGAGTCCAACACTGATTTTGGATGCTATCTATTTCCCTTAGCAAGCCACATTGGTTCATAAGGTATCGGACGCTGTGTACAACAAAAGCTGCTAAATGAAGCAATGGCGGGTAAGCGACTTTTGAAGAGGGGACGCGCTCCACCTCACTAGCTCTGTGTGATGGCCTGAATCTGCAAGTTAGCCACATATCTTAGCGCTAAGTTGCTAGTTGTCAAAATGTGCCAGTCATACATGTGCAGTGGTAAAAGGAGCGTTTTCGCAGTGTCTGATAATGTGCCCTTTTTTGCAGGAGTTGCAAGTGGAAATGATTTCCAGTGGTGTTTCTCTCAAGTGAAAGGAGCAATAGATGAAGATGTTGCGGAAGGTATGTAGCCACCGTTAGCTACGAAGCTAGGCTACAGGCGGCTGCTAGCTAGTTGGTGTGATGATGCATCATGAGCTCTGGCTCAGCAGGACATAATCGATAGCACGTATAAGGTTGATTGAACGGTATGACGAAGCTCATGGGGGATGCATTGTTTATATGTGTTTCATAAACGTATATCATTGCCTGTTCATGCAAGTGTGCCGCACTTTAGCTTCATGCTAATTTGTGGCTAGGCTATTAAAGGGGAGCGACCGCGTCCATGACGTAAATGCTCTGCGTCCATAAGTTGTGTAATGACATCATACTGTTGTTCATCTATTCATATATACAATTAACACTTGCACTTATTGTACTGGCTGTCTGCACATCCAGTACCAAAGACTATCGTGCTAGCACAGGGTGCAGCTGTGTGTGACTCACTCTGATTTGTGCCCACTTTCAGCTGACATAATCTCTACAGTTGAATTTAACTATTCTGGAGAATTACTTGCAACTGGAGATAAAGGAGGGAGGGTAGTCATTTTTCAACATGAACAGGAGGTAAGATTCATACATCTGAAGCATTGGTGTTTATTGATCTTGTCAAGTCATATCTGAAGTCTTTAATTATACACAGTTCATGAACATGTTTTCAATGCACCTTTTTACTGTTTTAATGTGTAGAATGAGTGTCGTTATGTAAGGACAAGTGACGTTGGTGTATTTTTTAGCTCTTGCTGCCTATTTTTAATATTCTGGATTTGTTCTCATTTCAGTCAAAGAATCGCCCACACTTGCGTGGAGAATACAATGTCTATAGCACTTTTCAAAGTCATGAGCCAGAATTTGATTATTTGAAAAGTTTAGAAATTGAGGAGAAGATAAATAAAATACGATGGCTACCGCAACAAAATGCTGCCCACTTTCTACTTTCAACAAATGGTAAAACTAATGACTATGCATTTTTCATTATTTTTTGTAAGACTAATACTCTGATTTCATGATGCATTCTAACTATACATATTTTGTTAGATAAAACTATCAAATTGTGGAAAATTAGTGAAAGGGATAAAAGAGCAGACGGTTACAATCTAAAAGATGAAGATGGTCGTCTTAGAGATCCCTTTAGAATCTCCTCATTACGGGTAAGTTTTCATTCTTTACAAAATGACAACACCTCTCTGAATTTGCACAATGAATGCTTTTCAGGTACCGGTGCTGATGCCAATGGATCTTATGGTGGAAGCGAGCCCACGCAGGATCTTTGCAAATGCGCATACCTATCACATAAATTCCATTTCTGTAAATAGTGATCATGAGACATACCTCTCTGCAGATGACCTAAGAATAAATCTATGGCACTTGGAAATAACAGACAGAAGTTTTAGTATCCTTTTTCATCAACTGAACTGATATTATTTTTCTACATTACCATTACCATTGGTTGTGGGATTTTTCCTTTAACCATTTCCCACAGATATTGTAGACATCAAGCCTGCCAACATGGAAGAACTCACAGAAGTAATCACAGCTGCGGAGTGCCATCCACACCAATGCAATGTATTTGTGTACAGCAGTAGCAAAGGCACAATCCGCCTCTGTGACATGCGAGCGGCAGCACTATGTGATAGGCACTCCAAATGTAAGTATTTCCCTTTCAATGGTTTTTGTTTGCAAACTGTATATTTGTACAGTTAGCTATAATAAAAAAATATGTTCAGTGAATATACTTTAGAAACACAAATTTTCACTCACTTACAATTATCGTATTTCCATATAATATTTTCATTTGCATAAGAAACTATTAATACAACTAGCAGTAATTGTTATTTTCATTTTCAAGTCTTTGAAGAGCCTGAAGATCCAAGCAGCAGATCCTTTTTTTCTGAGATTATTTCCTCCATTTCGGACGTAAAGTTTAGTCACAGTGGACGCTACATGATGACACGTGACTACCTCTCTGTCAAAGTATGGGACCTAAATATGGAAAATAGGCCAGTGGAAACATATCAGGTGTGTGAGGTTTTTATGCATCAATATTGATTTATTTTACATTTTGACTGGACATCATTTTACTCTGTTTGTATAGGTCCATGAATACCTTCGCAGTAAACTCTGCTCATTGTATGAAAATGACTGTATCTTTGACAAGTTTGAGTGCTGCTGGAATGGAAGTGACAGGTAGGGGTTCTATTAATAATTTACATTCAACCCTGTTCCCTTGGAGTGTATTAACTCGTTATTTATTTTCTTCTCTCAAGTGCCATAATGACTGGGTCCTACAATAACTTCTTCCGAATGTTTGACCGCAACACCCGTAGGGATATCACACTGGAGGCTTCCCGAGAGAGCAGCAAACCACGAGCCACTCTCAAACCGCGGAAAGTTTCCACAGGTGGGAAGAGAAAGAAGGATGAAATCAGCGTAGACAGCCTGGATTTCAACAAAAAGATCCTGCATACTGCATGGCACCCCAAAGATAATGTGATAGCTGTGGCAGCCACCAACAACTTGTACATTTTCCAGGACAAAATCAATTAAAAGATTTTGGGACTCCAGTGGATAGGGCTTTTACCATACCTGTGTAGTTAAGCCTACTACTTGTCTATCTGTATAAGAAGAAACGGCCTTGTTGTCCTCCAGGTCAAGAAGCTGAAAGCACGTCTCGACTTTTTTGCCACAGGAGGTTGATCCATTGGCTTGTTTTATTTTTGAGTCTGAGCTTAGGTTGTTTTTTGCCTTTGGCATCAGGGCAATCAACATGCCCCCTGACCCAGAATGCCCAATTCGGGCCTAATTGATGGAATAGCTCTCCCTGGAGGTCAAACTCTTGAACGTTGGTGTTTGTGTTGACATTTTAAGCCTTCATTTCATAATTTAACGACAGAACTTTTGGAAGCCCTAACAACGACGTCTTGTCAAAGTTGTAACACCATTTTGAAGATTTTGGGCCCACTGACGCACGCATCATTGGCCAATAGGCTTGACTGTAACATTCCCCCTGGCCATTTATTTAGGCCAAGCTACAGGTGGAAGAGACCATGACTTTGGAACATGGACTTTCTTTCTTTTCCCTCCCTTTTACTTTATCCATCAATACAATGACATAATTTCACTGACTGTATCTACTCAAAACACGTTGTCATCCACATAATAAAAGAAACTAAAACTACAGATGTGTTTTTAAATTTAGACGTATGTATTAAAACATTTCTTGATTTGCATGTTTTTTTTGTATAGAGCTGGAAATGTTCAGTCACACCACTGTCTTTTGAGCAGATCTCAAAAACATAGGGTTAATACATTTTTTGCTCAGATCCACTGCTGAACACAATGACAAACATGTCTATGTGAAAATACTTTACTTTCTCCATACTTCAGGACGCTGGCTGAAAAGTACAAGGCACAAGTTGGGGCCCAGGACAAAGGGAATCTGCAGCCTTAATATCTACTATCTGTGACAGCTACAGTTTATGTCCCCAGACATTAAAAAAAATAAACCTCATGTGCATTATTTGTAAATCCTATTTTATAGATTTATGTTCATGCACTGCTGCTAAAAGTGGCAGTCTATGAAATCACTAAGGAGGATAATTGCACATATACAATGTGCCTCCAGATAATGTTTATAGGTAGAACTTTGAGACAAGCCTCATACATGTGCCCTTATTCATTTCTTAATCTATGACTTTCACCTACATTTTGATGCAAATGTGGATATCTGTAGTTGTGAATGCAGAAATGAAGGCTGACTACACATTTTTTTGAAATTAAAATACATGCATTGTCTTGTCCAATGATTCCTAACATGGTGGCAATGTATTCACTTGTTTATTTTGACCAAAGTTCAATAAAATTTAATTGTGTTCATTTAAACGTTATCCTTTGATTAAATGTCAATGCAAGAAATTGATAGACAAGATTTTACTTTTTTATTTAGCTTAAAGACATGGATCATTTTGTTCTTTATACATTTGTACATAAAAAAAAGATGAACAATTGCTAACCGTAACAATCACTAATGATCCCTTTTAATATGTTTCTTTACATGTCGAGAATAGAATAGATTTGGTTGATTTGACTGTAAACAAACAGCTCAGACACAAATGTACAGATATGAACAGCAGCAGCAGGTGGAGCGAATGCAGTAATGACTTAACTTTGGAAACTGATGCTCGGTGTTGCTCCCTCTTGCGCTGGAGACGAGTCCCCTTTAAGGCATGGCTCTCTGGCCCCATGGTCTGGCCCCTATAATGTGCCCAGCTTAGGTTGAGGGGCTATGGGAAGTCAGGCGCTTTCCAATGTATATCCTTAAAGTAAAAAAAAAGTACAAAATCAGATGTGTATGATTGTTCTGTAAATAATAAAAGTGTCTATTTTTGGTTCCACACATAAGTATATTCTTCTCATTCATTAGGTTTGACTTTGCTTACCCCAGTCCAACAGCGAGGATGTGGGAAATGATTAACGATGGCAGAAACAGCTTCAGAAAATCAGCCGATAGAATGCCTCCCTTCTTCATGACACTGGTGTTCCTAATGCTGAGAGAGGTCGTGCGCTTGGGGTGCTTCAGCAGGAACTCCCTACAGAGAGACACATTAATTTTTCATTGGTCTGAATAAATTATAATAAATGGTGGGCTGATTAATGTCACATTGGCCTCTTTGCACATGCAGATGCCTTACACTTATGAATTTCAAACAGAAAACCTCAAACATTAGACACGTGTAATCAAATATACATGTATCATGTATCTAAAACAAACCGCAAGGATTCAATTCCAGTGTTGTGTTATGTGTTTGGACTTGGCTATCAGATGTTAAAACTTTATTATATTCAGACTTTATAACACTTTATTCAAACAGCCATGTCATTTCACATACTTTGGTGGATTATTTTCTGGTCGACTGGACCAATCCCAAATCCAGTCAGCATTTTTCTTCAGTAGGTTGTCGACCTCTCGTCTTCTTTCTTGAAAGTCTTCATCTGACTGTGTGCTGTTTCCTTCTGAGCCTCTCCACACGAGGAGAGGGGTCTGGGCTCTGAGAGGGCTATAAACCAGAGGAAAAACATCAATATTTCAATACACTATTGGATAGGGATATTTCCCTATCATCCTATTTGATCTGTAAAAACATATGTAATGGAAAGTTCTACCCAAAGCATGAATGTATGACTTTTGTATGACTTGTATTTAGAAAAGAGCCATATAGAGCAGAACCAACCTGTTGCACTGGGAGCTGCCTCTGGAGCTGCTCTTCCCTGACTCGTGCTGAGCCTCCAGCAGGAGTCTCTCCAGGTCCACCTCCTGGCTCTCTGCTGGGCTCTCAGTCTCATGTTGACTACTAGACTGAGAACTGCAGCCACTGAAATGCAGATCAACCCATGATCCTGAAATCAGAATTGCCACGTCGTTATGATACACAGCTTTGTGTAAACTGCTTCATCTGGAGATTGTTCAACTCATCTCGTGTTTTGTTGTTGTTGTCTGTTTATTGGTTTGATTCATGGATTGATATATCCACAAATCGTTAAAACACACAGGGAAAATGGGCATGATCCGAGGTGTTTTGTTCAACCTAACTATAGGAACTAGCCATAGTCCTGTACGCTAGCGCTAGCATGCGGAGTATGACGTTATAAACCTGTAATAAAGTCATCTTAAATACATTACCGTGCAGACTCCCGTCAGATGAGCCGTCTTTTTGAAGCGACATGGCGCTCAGGTCTAGTGCTGGTCCTTTCGTTCCGCAGTTTTGAAGTAAATATAGCAAACTTGTGTCGAAACGTCCGGAGCAGCTCCACAATAACAATGACGCAACCCAGTGTTTATCTGAGCGCTGATTGGTCCGTGAGGAGGGCCCGTACACCCCCCCC
>JAPMNZ010947051.1:0-19061 GCA_029875035.1 Pomatoschistus microps | reverse complement strand
GTGTGTGTGCGTGCGTGCGTGCGTTTGTGTGTGTATGTGTGTGTGTGTGTGGGACAGTGCCAGCCACCTGCGTCAGTGGAGAGGCCCCCGGGGTGATGCATTAGACTAGAGCCGAACGAGAGCCGGGCCACGCCGCTCGGCCCCCTGGGTATTTATTACAAGCAATAAAAGGCTGATTTAGTGAGCATTTACATGTTTAATGCACATACACAGCCACTCCAGCGCCGAGCCAGCGTTTTTACAGTTTAATTATATGATTAGGATTGCTCCCCGTAACACTGTTGTCTTCTAAAACAGCCTTTCCAAAAAGTGTCTCTCCATTTGCACGTGACCCCAGAGCGCCGCCGTCATAATGAATGCGTTTTACTCTGTTTTAGCCCCAACAAGGTTTAATTGTTACGCAGCGGTTTGCAGTAAATATGGATAAAAAGACAGGCGGGAGGAAAAGCAGTGAAAGGGAGAATGTGAGCGACTAGAATACAATCTCTTTTTTTTTTTATGAAAAAAAATGCGCACGGTGGAAACTAGNGAATACAATCTCTTTTTTTTTTATGAAAAAAAATGCGCACGGTGGAAACTAGAAAGTGCTCGATTGTTGAAGAGACAGAGATGAATAAGAAAATATGCAATACTAAGTTATAATGGTGGTAGTTTCTTTAAGGCCAACACAGAGATACAGAAATATTCCAAGAACTTGCTCGTCAGAAATCGAATTCACCAAAGCGGCAGAGAAATTCAATAGATTCAAGTGGAGTTGGACAGAGAGATATCCGTAATCCACAGCCGACAGTGTTATCGCAGATTAAAGACACTCCACCAAGACGAGTGACGGAATAAATGCACAAAAAAAGGTAAAATAATCTCTAAACGAGCAAACATTCTGTAAATATTAATCCCAATCCACCTCTGCTTCTCTGATTTGTTTTATCTTATATATAGCAACATATCTTTTTACATATTTTTTGTAAAACATTGCTGAAGAACTGTGATTTTTCTTCTTCAATTTACAATCATACACATATACACCCAACCTGGCCCGGTAAATAATCTGGATCGTTTTTCCAAATGCCTAATGACTAATTAGCAGTTAGAGAGTAATACTGTGGTAATCATAACCTTCAAACAAGCAGCAATTAATTTAGTGTCATTCAGGAAGAAGCGATAGAGAAAATGCATCCGCTGGGTTGTATGTTGCGGGTCAATTTAGTCAATCGATGCGGTCATTTTGATTAATCAATCAATGTACTCTTAAAAATATATATGACCAAAAGCAGATATATTCAAATAAGATGACAATTAGTCATCCAACAGTGCGGACATATCATTGATACAATAGAAATAAAGAGCACACACTCACACAACCACGCACACACACACACAGACACACACACACACACACGTACACACACACACACACACACACACACATAAATGCCTAAATGCTTCTTTATCTTAAGATGTAATAATATGAACCCATGATACAAAGATAACGATAAAAGTACAAAGGCAATAGGGGTTCAAAGCAATAAATTATGGGATTGAGTTGTTGCGCTGCAGATTATTCTCTTTAACCCTGTGTGTGTGTGTGAGTGTGTGTGTGTGTGTGTGTGTGTGTGTGCCGACTCCAGCCAATATAAGTACATTTTCCTCTCCAGGCGGCAGAGGAGCCCGAGCCGTCATTTCACATCACGCTTAATCAAACATATTCAAGGCGTGCTCCGTCTCCACCTCATCTGGCCCTGTTTGGCTTCCACACGTTTGAAACCAGCACAATGCGCCGTCATTTGCCTCCTACGTACATGCGCAAAAAACGCCGCGGCTGCCATGAAAAAGTGTGCGCATTCCTTTAAACATATTTTACAGATCCAAGGAGAGCCATGTGATGCTATATTTCAGTTTGATCTCAGGTATGGATATTCTAATAAAAGTACCATACATGCAGTGATGCTATGGTGTAATGGAATATGTTTGCATCACTATGTGGCGCTGGGTTGACATGCTCGTGAAGATGTGAATTTTACAGTGTATAAAAGCGTGTATAATTCAATTTGTTAAAACTGCTAATAAAATAATAAAATGCATTATACCTTAGCAGGGAATGTGTTGATGAGTTTTATTTCAAGTGAAGTCATTATTTTGTATATAATTTCAAGTTACAGTCATATTGCTGTTATTCATTTATGTAAGTTATTGCTTGTTCTACTTAAGTTTTGACAGAGGAACAAGTATAAGGAAGAAAAAAAAAAAAATTTCTAACTTAAAATGGAGAAAACAAGTAGCACTGGGATTGAAATGACCATAACCGGCTTGTTCCAATGACATATTCTATTCAAAATATGCACAAAAAAATTTGATTTTGGCTTCAAACTTGCATTTGTGTGTGTGTGTTTTTCCACCGGGCGTGTCCTACCTTCTCTGAGCGTCCGTTGTTGAGGCTGAGGGTGCTGACCGCTGCCACTTTGGCGTCCAGCACTTGTTGCTCCCTCTTGAGCTGCTCCTTCATGTGGCGAGCCTCCGCAAAGGCCTTGGACACAGCTTCGTGATCGCTCAAATACGCCCCGGAGGTCAGCGAGGACAACAGGTCTGCTGGGACGAACACACGGGACAAATATTATCAACGAGATATAAAGCAACACAATTCATATACAGAGAGGGAAAAAGGGGAGAGCAAAGCAACAAGCCGTGTGTGTGTGTGTGTGTGTGTGTGCGTGACAAGGACTATTTAAAAGTATTTTTCAGCGACGCCATGAGGTAAAAGCATTAGCATAAAGCTCAAGAGGGGCAGTTGTTTGTCTGTGAAAAACATAGAGTCAGTGTGAGTTGTGCGTTAGTCACAGAGCTCCTTCAGACACATGCAAACTGCCCACCGGCTCCAGCAGCCCTGAAGGCCCCGCACACACACACAGACAAGTACGCACACACACACATACATACGCGCGCAACCTCACAGCTTGGATAAACAAAGTCCCGATAGAAAGTCTTCAAAACAACTTTGACAACAACACCAACAGTTGTTTCATTCATCGTTTTATTATGAAGACATGCTTTGTGGGGTCAACTTTCTACACTGCACAAAAAGGGCCCCAAAAGTAACCAAAACAAATACAATTCAAATCGGATAAACACTAGCTTAATTTTGCAATATTTCCTATTCATCATGTTTTTTGTTTTGTTTTATGTGATGTGTTAAATAAAGATGATTGTGACTGTGATTGCACCAGATTTAAGTCCAGACTAATATGGCTATACAGTAATACTAACTAATTTGTATTTAATTGCGTGCAATTGCGTCTCATTGTGTGTGCTTGTATATTGTTTCAGAAGTGATATATTGTGATTTCCACTACAGAGCTCTCTTGATTCTAACAAATGACTTATATACTTATGAAAACATTTTTTTTTTTATTATACTCTCGCAATACACTACATTTCTATCATTCATATTCATAAAAGACACAAATCAGCTCCCAGTGACCCAATTTAAAAAAACTAGAAATATATAAGTGATCATAAATTACAATAGTTCAAAGTTGAAAAAGGCATTAGGGATAGTTTCTTCCAAAAGCTTGATAATAATATGTGTCTCTGCTCTATAGCTCACAACAAAAAGGTTTGCTGGTTTATGAGGCCTTTATCGGGACTAATCCACGTGGCTAAAGCCATCTCAGGCCAGATTAGAGTTTCAGATTGGTAATGACAGAGCCGTAAACTCTCTCACAAGTTATAACTGCAAAATATTAAGATCGGGGACATGTGGTGTGTGGAAGATTATTTGAATCTGGTGTTGGAAATAAAAGGGGACAAGAGGAAGGGATTGAATGTTTGCAGGTTGACAGGCTGTGTTACAATGACCTGGTAAATGTTGACACTTTACAAAATATTGTTAGAATTTGCGTGATTTTCTACGGTCGATTTCAAATGAATGCTCTGGAGGTTGCCTGTGTGACTGAATTTAAAAATTAGATTCAGTAATATAGTTCCAGGGCTACACCAGGGTCCTGTCTGTATGACTGGGTTTTTCTTAATTTTATAATGTTGATATGTATTTGGTTGGATAATACTAGTTTTGGATGATAGTTTCACACTTTTCACAAAGCAGTTGAAAACATGTTTTGATAAAAACAGGAGGTAAAAATGAGAAGGTCACATTAGGGGATTCATAAATCATAAAACATATAACAATTTGTAATTTTTTTTAACTAAAAGGGTTAGTTCATATTACTAATACTTTTTTTATTAGCATTTTTTATCCCTTTTAAATAATTTTTAGTTTCCCCCAGATTTATGATTGAAGAAATATTAAAGTAATTTGCAAACAACTTCTAACAAAGTATCAAGAAAGTGATTAAAAAAAAATCCGACAACGCTATTTTTTCCACAATAGGTTTAACCATATTGCTCATTTCAATTACATTTTGCTAAACTGTATAAGACCCTATGAAGTCTATTTCTCTATGAGCAGACAGACATAGGCGCGCCAAGGTCACAGAGAAACAGCAGCATTTCTGAATAACAAATATTATGTGTGATAGAAACTGCGGATACAGGCGCTGACAGGCCTTCAGACGCAGACGGGACAGGACGATGGATGGATGGATGGATGGAGTGGGAGTGGATGCAGGCGCCTCTAGGGGGTGTCAGAACAACGGAGAAGGTGAGGGACAGGACCTGACAGGACAGACGCACTCGGGTTTGGGATTGTAATTTAATATGGCACAGGCACAAACTACACGCACAGTTAGCAATCAAAAGTGAAGCATATTCTCATTTCAGTATTGGGATGTTTGAAGAATATTAAAATTACCTCGAAGTATATGGGAACCTGGTTATAAGTTTGTTTTAGTTTTGTGTTTGTATTGTCACACTGATTTGTTGACTTGAATGTATTCTATTCCTCATTTTTTCTGATATAGCTTGGATAGTAGCTTGTTTTTGCCTTCTTATTCCAGTGTCGTCTATTAACATAAGTAAGTAATATAGAAAATATTTCATGACTCAGGCAGTTCTGGGAAGCGCCTGTGGTTTGTGGAAAAGCAGGGAACAGGTGAATAATATAGATCCCAGAAATACTCTATGCCTTTTAACAACAACAATCTGCCCTATTTTCATCCTAATACAAACTTAACCCGATAATGACATTTAAGATAGTGACTATGGACACCTGGTGGCTAAGGAGAGAAAATGTAATGTTTTTCATTCTTCATAATCTGGACTCTGTGTAATACATGGAAGAAATAGGGTTTACTTGGAACTTTACGGAAATAAATATAATGTTTCTGTATTTCATATGTGCTGCTTCTGCACATGAATACTGTACACAGTCATTTCTCATACAGTCGAAAATGTTATATATTTATCTATATTTCTATTGTGTGTATTTATATACAGTGTTGGAATGGTATTATTATTTTTTCTGATTCATTCGCTCAATCATTTGCAATCCTCTTGTCCAGCTCTGCACAGATAGACACAAAAATCCTAATATAATATAGTTAAATGTCCCCTTAAGACCACGGTGGCACCAGACGGAGCCCTTCCACGTTACTGGGCAACAAAGCAAAAACACAAATATTCACATAGGATCACACACAAACTTCACCCGCCTAATCCATATTTCCGAACAAAAAACACCAGGGACTACAAATCCACTAATCTGATATTAAATCCGGCGATTTATTGGAAAAAACAGTGAGATTAGCCAAGAAGACAGGGGAAAAATGAGTAAGAGCATTTTGCATGGGAGGTGAGTGAGTGTTAGCTGTCATTGTGTCAGTAATGCGGCGCTGTCCTGGCTCGTGTAAGAGGCTTGTCTAATCTCATTGGTGATAGCGACTGTCTGTCATCCTCTCCTCTCCGCATTATTCCTCCGCGCAGAAAAAAAAGTGTTAATCCGCATCACTGTGGCGCTCTTTCCCTCCTCAGCTCCAAACGCTTCTGTCTCATTCACTCATTAATAAACAGGGAACAATGAAGCAGCCCCGGGGCGAATAGCTACATGGACGCTATAAACTAACACTAATTATATCTTGTTACATATGTGTAATATTTGAACTATCAGCAATCCGTGAAAAAATGGATTAGGAGACACAAAATAGTGTTTCATGTCCATGCCATATTTGATGTATGTGTGCAATATGGCCTGGCTTGATTATAGCCCTGGCACCGGTAATAATGGTGAAATGTATTCTTGAAAGCACCACTAAATTGAGCCAAGCCGTCCTCTTTCCAAGGCTCAATACAAGCGTGTTTGGTCAATGGCCCATCTTCTGCTCTACTCAAGCAGATACACCACTATACACTTCTATAATGAAGGACTGGGTGTGCTATAGGAACCAGGCTTAATCAGGCGCTAATACAGATTGACATTTGGTTTCAAATGTTTAGTCTATTGTTGGCCTAAAATCAACATAGGAGTGGGTTAGATTAGTGTATTTTGAATTCTTGCCAAATTTTGGAAAAGCCAAAAATAATGTTCAAGCTAAAATGCTGAAAGGCCTTCAGTGTCCAGTGTATACGACAATCAGGTCCATTGACCGAAGGGTGCTCAGGCTGTGGGATGGTTATTGAGTTATGAGGAAAAATAAGTGGCAAATCCTGGCTCACACTGTGGGTTCTTGTGTGTTGTGATGAGTTCTTACTTTGAGAAGTTGTAGCAGTGACCTACCTATTGAGCTGACTCTGCCCTGCGGTCCTCCGATACTGGAGGGGGCGATGGTGTGCTTCAGGGAGCCCGGGCCCATCTTGGCAGCACCGACAGCAGGGACCTGTGGGGAAGTTGGGGGGGAGGTGGGTGACTTGCTCTCAGGTGCCTTAGGCTTGGCCGACAGGTTCAGTGGCTGTGCACCCTCACTGTCCTGCAAAAACCAAAACAGCAAAGTTCCCTGCTGTGACCAGCGTCAGAATTTAGAAACTGGAGGCAGGGAAGACCCTCGCTCTCCTTCATCCAGATCAACGCAATTAACTCAACACGGACCTATTGAACGGAGCCCATGCAGAGCCATCTAGGGCAAGCCTGGCGGGACTTATGACACGGTGCATGCCACTGCCCGCGTCCAAGCGGAAAAAATAAGGCATGAACAAAAACAAATGACAGATTTGGGTGCAAACCACTGACATTTACATGCAGCACTATGTTTTCACAAGCAGAGCACCCGGCTGTCACTCAGGGCAGAGGTGGGACGGTTCATGCACGTGCACACATGCACCAAAGGCTGTTTCTCATCATGCAAACATAAATGCAGCATAAGAACAATCGACTCCTCATGTGGAGAAACCTTGAAATGCATCTTAAAGTATCTAGCCCTGACAAAGCACAAATGCTTCACAGAAGAGACCAACACCAGGGCATTGTCTGCCACTTCAATGTGCACTTGCTCCATTGGAATCATGAAGGGACCTTCATGGCTGTGAACATAGATACTGTGGAGGAACAGTGAGACGCACATTCTGGCACACGGACAAGCACGCACTCAGCAGTGATCAATACTCTCCTCCAGCAGACTCAGTGTGCGTCGCCACTGTCACTGCATACACTCTAGCCACTCACTACAGTCTCTTTAAGAAGGCCACAACTTCAACAGCACATCTCAAGTTCATCTATGTTTACATCAGCCGACAGCACTCTGTACTGTACCATCATACAACGCCAAGAGCCTTCATCATGTTTATTGTCATGGCAACGTCACCCCTGCTGATGCCCTAATCCAATCAGGGAGTGCCTTTGAGGGTCACATGACAGGAAAGAAAGAATTAGACTGAGCTAAGGGGCCAGATGTACACACATACACTGTGTGTGTGTGTGTGTGTGTGTAATTAAAACAACTCAAGTAAAAGCCAGAGACATCAGCAGCTCGAGGACCCCCATCAGGCACTCCTATCATGCATTCACAGTTGTCCACAACTGATATTTTCCCATTGTCACTAGTTCATACCTTGCATTTAATTGAAGGTATGAATGAGCTTAATATAATCTAATGCATATTACATCATTAGCCTAATTGCTGCACAAGATTAAAGCAAAAGAGTGGTGTCTTAAGCATGTGTGTGTCTGAGTGAGCAGTCCCCATTCATTAAGGATGACTTTTGCTGGTTCAATTAAGCTCCTTGTGAATATGTGTACGGTTGTGCACAATCTCAAAATGCAGAGTGTCTGTGATGTGTGGGTGCGGAGAGGCCTAACCGGATTGTCCTTTATTAGTGAGGGAGCCTTTCTAAATATACAGAGACCCCCAATGATGTCTACATGCGAGACAATAGACCAAAGAAGCCACAGAGAATAAGAGAATTGGATATTCTCAATCCTGACCCTTATTATGGTGAGCTTTGGCTGTTCGGGAGCATTTGAATATTTATTACAAATGATAATGCCTCTTGTACAGTAGGATTGGGGACTTTTCTAAGCGCCAAGCCAAATCCTATGGTGGGAAGGTGGCCAACGTGCTTTATGCCAGTGCTGGGGAATTAGTTGAGACAGTAGAGAGCTGAGAGGCTTGGACTCGTTTGTTTGTCGCCACATTGTTCAACAGGCTCTTAAATCTCATGACGTGTTCATTTGCGGCGGGCAAATCTTGAATTAATACAATTGCCTTAGTGGCTCTTTCTTGGCTGCTGAAAATGTCTCAGCTCTGAGAGAAGAAACATGCCCAACGACAGCGAGCCAGAGGGACAAAGGCACGCAGGACACCAGGGGAAGGGAAAGGGGGTTTGCGCAATGATCGTATGGACTTGAGAATAAGCTGGCATCTCAGTTTCTCATCCAAATCTTATTAAAGGTGGTAAAGGTTAATTAAAGATGTGTTGTGCCAATTCATTTTGTCTGGGGAGAATGGAGGGATAGCATGTGTTCAAGCCAATGGTTTTAATTACCGATTGTTGTGGTGAACCATTTTTAGCTCATCTTAAAGCTGTCACTTTATAATGGAAATCATTTAAAGCCGAGGGACCTAACATCCTATTCTATTTGTTGCAACATATAGTGTATTGTGTGAGTAACATGTTTTAGGCCACAACATATTCATCTTATTAGAAAATATTAATCAATTGCGTACTTGCTTCTGCCTGAATAAGCTAAACTAAAGATGGGACAGAGGCAAAGAATACTTGAGTGTAAAAACAACACTTTAATTTTGCGGTTCTAAGGTTTGATTCCCAGGCTTTAAATCAATACTGAAAGTCTGTTTAATAGTATAAATAATATAAAAATATAAATAATGGTCTCAAAAATTACTCAAAATATGACTTGCATACATGTTGTTACTTTTTGTTCTATTGGTGTTTGTTAAATAGATTTCAGTTTATCTGTTTGGTTAAGTCAAATTGCTTTTGCAACGGTAATGAAAGTCAGATGCACAGAAAGTTAAGATGTGGTGTGCGTGATTGTCCGATCTGACCATGCATCTGGGCCGGCAGAATATGCATGCATGAAGCTCCACTCTTGCGTACAACAATGGCACATGTATACTGCAGTGATTTTGCGCTGGGACCGAGGCAAGTGTTGTGTCTCTCTACACCTGGCTATTTATGTGTATGTGTAGGCATTTTGGCACGTGTGTTTGTGTGTCCCTGTCCCACCCGAGGGTAAAGCACTTAAGCACCGTGCGCCTGAGTCCAAACAGCTGTGAGCACTGACTCTTTAAATGACTGCAGCCCACCGGGGGGAGCTACCTCTGAAATATACATGTCACTCACCCGCCTAGAGAATAAAGATGACAAAAAGTCTGAGAGAGAGGGGACAGAGAGGCTGCGTGCTTCACTGGACAAGCTCAAAGAAGTCATCACAACAAAAGGCAAAAAGAGAAAGGGACCTAGAATACAGGGCTAAATATAGGAGAGGCAAGTTTTTGTATGGGTCTTATTAAAAGAAGAAGTTGAAGAATTTGGGTATTTGCTTGTGCGCAACATCGCTTTTATCATTTAAGGGAGAGAATGTTTGGCTTGGGCACCTAAAACCCTCAGAATTCAATCCAGTTTGTATTTATAGAACAAAGCTTTTCTCATCTAACCTCCATCCTTTTATGTCCACGATCAGTGCCACAACTCCGGGGACCAGATCCAAAATGGCACTGCGGTCATTCTGCCATCTTGGCTTCACGGGGCATGTCTCGGGCCATGCGAGTCCAGCAGGATTGGGCTGGCTGACTGCGGAGGTCAATACTGTTCCTACTGCCCTGCCACTGCACAAGTCCATATATATGCTAATGGGACAGGAGTCGGGGGGCCAAGCAAAGGGGCGAGCGGACTGGGAGACCGCGGTGTGCGATTTGGGGTCAACCGCAAACATTAATCCGGGACGCAACAAGCTGCAGGGAAGTATTGGGAAGAGGCCTAAAGTGACTGAGTGAGAAGAATGAGAGAGGTGAGCTTTTCTTGCTAGGATTATATTGTCAATCGACGATCAATCAGTGAAGATAAGCTTTATTCAACAAACAGCGGTGGTGAAATTATTGTCAGATTGGATTATTTCAAATAATCGTGGGGTCTATATAATACTTTAATAGTTCCGATGTAGAAGAACAGTTGTGTAGTTGACAAGGCCCCCTGCTGTGTGTATTTCTAGGTGGTCAGCAACCTCTTATGCCAAGCAGATATTCATAGACTTCCACTTGAATGCACCAAGACCTTTCCTTCAACCCAATGGTCAGTCAGCCGGGAAAATACAGCAAACAGCAACACCTCCCCAAATTCTCTGCAACAGCAGCTGGAGTCAGGATGAAGTTGTAGATAGAAGTTTTTTTTTTTCTGTTCGATGTTTCTTAGGTTTGTAGTAGTTTCGTGAAGAGTGCACGGCTCACGCAAACATGAAATGGTGCAAGGAACACGTTCGACATCATGCACTGTAGTCATGGACGAGATGAAACTTCAACAATAAGGCCAAAGAAACTAAATTTAGTTTTAAACTATCATATATATTCATCACAAGTTTTATCAAAGAGAAATCTTCCTATATTTCCCAATTATAACCTGAACTTTTTCATCATAGAAGACTTATACACCACAAAAAGTGATGAACAACAAGTCAAAAATTGTGCTAATTTGGCTAACTGTATCTTAATTTGAGTACATTCTGATTGTCTTAAAACAAGATTTTCCAATGGGGCAAGATATTTAGTCTTATTTCAAGAACTGTAGCTTTAATTCCTCATTCCAAGGGAGATATTTCTCGTTTCTTTTTAGATACTTTTGCTTGTCCCATTGGCAAATCTTGTTTTGAGGAAGTCAAAATGTGCTAAAAATAAGATACATTTAGCCAAATGTAAGCATCTTTTGACTTATTTTTTTATCCCTTTTTGCAGTGTAAGCCCTTTATGATAATTCACCAATACATTTACTTTTGCCAATGATTGTGTGGACTCTTCATAGTTTCTAACCAGTCCGATGCAGTCATTCTTTGGCCTTTCTGCTGTTCAGACCCCCTCATGGTCTCCATGTTTTTACCTTTTTGCCCTGTGATGGGGAGCTGCGGCCCTTGTCACTCTGTAGGTGGGTGTTGGACGGGGGTGAGTGCGCACCCAGGTTGGCCTGAGACACCAGGCTGGCTCCATGCTGCTTCCCTCCTGGAGAAACTTGCATGGCGGCCAGCTGAGCGGCATACAACTGCTGCAAGGTCAGGGAGAGAGAGAGAGAGGAGGGGGACAGTAAGGAAAAGAGAAGAAAGGGCCGGCATGAATAAATGAATACAAGAGAACGCACAAACAAAAAGACTATGACTAAAAAGCTCTGAGAAAAGACCATTAGTGGTGCATGGGCCGGCTTTCGTGTGACACAGAGCGATAGAGGGACATCTCCAGCAGCGTCAGCCCCCCTCTCCCCATGGGACAGGCGCTAACAGCCTCTCTGACAGGCGCAGCGATGGCCCTGTCCCCTCCAGGTGCATCGTGGGAGACAGGGAAAACATTCAGGGCTATCGAGGTCACAACTCAGGCCCAGCTTTGGCTCAAGGTGAAAAAATGCGATGATGGCGACTGAGCGAGAGAGCGGGAGATTTGTGAAGCAGCGCGCCAGATGGGACGTGCCAGCAGCAAGAAGCGCTGCTCGATTCGCCGTTCAAACCCTGATAAACATGGAACCACGCAAGATACAATAATACACAATAAGCCCCGAAGCAAGATGAATCGACTCAATAACTGCTGTGGGGAAACAAAACAACAGGTTTTTCCTCTTCTTATTTATGTATTTAATTAATTTCCAATTAAACAAAAAGCATTATGGTGTGTGCTGTTATAGTGGGAACAAACCAGGGTATTTATGCAATAGCATTGTATCACACAAAACAGTCTCTGGCCAGTATTTCCTCAGCAACATTAACTTGGAGGCGCTTCAATATTCAAAACCATTTCTATCTGCCTCCACAAATCCCTCTGCACTGACTTTCATGTGCCTAATACAAATCTCTAAGACGCCGTGTTGTTTCTCTGGATTGTCATTCTCTTTTCTGAGCTTGGGTTACTGATGTGTTGTTTTTGAATACTTATAATTGTTATTATTTATTTCGGCTAGAGGATTTTTCTGGAAGAATCCCATGTTTTTTTTTGTTTAACTTGCTTGGTCCTTCTGTTGGTGCTTGGCTGCTGTCCACAGGCGTCAAACAAAGGCTGGTTTATGCAAATGACAGTGGAGGAGATATGTCGGCCACAGTAACTCCTGCTCCACCGCGATCTTCAATAAAGACATCTATCTCTTACATCAGCGGCACAATGCTCTGACTGGCACCGTGAATACCTCCACAAAGCTGCACCTTTTGGACACAGCTTGACATTCAAAATCAATTCATTATTATACTCTCACCCTTATTCCAATACCAATGTTTTCCTTTTCATTATTTTAAAAGTCAGATGTTGGGAGATTATAAAACCTTCTTTTTGTTTGATTTTTTGTTTTCTCTAGTGTCTTTTTAGAGAACTTTTGGGAGTTTGCAACTATAGTTATACGTCTCATTCACCCACTAAAAGTTATATTTAGAGCAGAGGGGGTCAGACTTATAATACTTTAATAACAAACTATCAGTTGTTTTCTTTTATCAATTTCAAAGCTCATTTTCTGCATTGATATTTTCAAGTCACAGGTGTATTTTGGCCAAATGGTTACTTTGATTTTAACATGTGTTTGTCTATTCTTTCTAATATTTGTTTCTGAATGTGATGTATACAATGCCATGTTCACCAAGATCAACCTCTTACCATCAATGCTCAATCATTGTCAGTCTGCCTTGTTGTGTGTCAGTGCTGGACGTAACATTTCCTAGGATCACATCAGCCTCTTGTCGCTCATTTCTCTTCAATTAGCTTCTCTGTAATCTCGGCTGACCCCNCCTCTACAGAATCTCCCCCCGGCGAACCAGTGCGGCCGCGGGAGCGGCTGTGTGTGTGTGTCCATCCATGTATTCGGACCACTGCTTCGTTCAAAGACCTCTTTATATGCTGAGTGAATTGAGTTCCATTACAAGGCCAGCTCCCATCACTCAGAGGCTCTGCTCAATGGGCTGGCCACTAGGTATACTGCGCACAAACACGCACGCACACACACACACACACACACACATACGCACACAGACACACACACGCAGGCCTTCATAACATACACACACACACATAAAGAAGAGGAAGAGGAGAGGACGGAGGGGATGCGGAGCCCAGAGCATTGCCGCCTCAGCCACATGCATGTCAACAAACAGGAAGTGACAGCGCCGAGCCTCCTGGGGTAACCGCGGGAGCACACGCACAGGGCAAAGAGGGAGGGGTGTCTGTGTGTGTGTTTATGTGGGGGGAATTGTGAAATGCCATTCAAGCCATCCAGCACCCAACATCTGGTTGTACCAATGATATTACAGTTGTAGCAGACCAAGCTTGCAATGCTAGATGAAGTGAATAAATATAAAGTATTATTTGTAGTTTAACTCACTTTGTTAACCCATCAGTGCAAAGCAGCTTGTGGATCCAGGAAACTCTCTGAACAGTGACCTGGCTTACCACCAACCTTTCCCTATTTTTTTTATGGCATCTTTTTTTTCATTATTGTTCTGTTGTTCTTATAAAGTTTCAGGGCCCCACCTTTTAGTTGGTTTCAAATTTTAAAATACGCAAGGGGGAAAATTAAATGGCCTTGACCTGTCTATCCTTGTGAAGTTCAACTTAATAAGTACTATATTTTTGAGTGTTTTCCCCCATGGGACCATCATGGGTTTTGGATTGATTTGATGCAAATTATATATTTTTTTTCTTCAGTGAACCACTAAAGCAGTGGGCTTATATGTCATAATTTGGAATACCACAGATAGAAGTTTCATCTACAAGAGTGCCATACATGAAGAAATAGAGAGATATAAAACAAAAACATAGTTATTGCTTCAGTCGAAGGCTATTTTCAGCTTGCTCCAACCAAATTAATTCCCCTTTCACTATCAACCTACACTCAATCTCCGAAGGTCATAGTATGTCTTTGTGCAGTAAAATTCAATGCTATTGTTCTGTTGCCGTCCAGCTGTGGTTTGGGAGTTGGGGTCAGGCCTGGGTCGCCGTCAGGGTCAGACATTCAATTTGACATTTATGGGACACTTTTATGCAGAGGACTGAGGGATGTGCTCCGACACCATGTACTCACTGTCACTCTGTTTGAACATGGCGATATAGTGTCCGCGAATGACCCGCCGACCCCCTGTGTGTCTCTATTGACAGGAGACCAAGAGGGGAGGGCCGACTATTGGACTGGTGTGAGTGAAGACATGCCTCTGATTGTTTTGTATTAGTCCTATTGACACAGACGGAATCCATCTAACAGCACAAACAGACAGTAAGGCACTTGCCCATTGCTCGTCCTGCTGTTTTTCATCCTCTCCTGGATCTTTGTGTGCATTCGGTCAATAATCTACAGCTTTACTCGGATTAGCAGCCGCCTCTCTCCGTATTGTCAGAGTTAGCGGCTTCAGCAGCATTATCCCATTGTTTACAAGGATGCTCGTGATAGTATGGATTATAATGGAGGTTGGGCCTGTACAGATGTCTTGTGTAAATATAATACCGTATCTATTAGTTGAAATGTCTGGAACCTCTTTGTTTCTAGTTGAATGACGTTTTAGTTTCAACTCAATATAGCTCAAAATCACGACTTCGTCAAGGTACAACTGTATAACATTTTCAATTTGGCAGATTAGAGAATCAAACAGAACACAAAAACACATTGAGCCAATGGACCAGATGACCAGATGTCCATAAATGCTCATAAATGTTGATGCATTTCCTGAATTGTCACTGTCCTTCCACTCTCCTGCATTTGAATTCGTTACTTTCAATCGATTCTGGCCAGCCATGTCTTCTTTCTTCTAATTTTTGTTGTTGTCTAAGCAGAGACATACAATTTGCACATTGATTGAGCAAGTTGTACATCAAAGCCAATTGTATTATCAAGGAAAGGTCTGTTATTAAGCAGCGAATCTAATGCACGAAGCAGGCTTATCTCACAATTGTTTATAGATTTTGCATTTCCATCATGATATCACAGAAGAGAATTGCAACTGAACTCCAGCAGACCTATTCTAACCTAAGAAGGCAATATGTGGAATTAAAACCACTCCTAATTGCTTGGCTTCGTCTTTCTTTTCTAGATAAGAGGAGCTTGCTGTTAGATAACTTACAATTGATTTCTCGCGTATCAATTGTGTTTTGCCATTTTGCCCCTCTTTCACATTCTTCTTGTTGTTTGTGCTTCTGTCTCCCGGTGTAGAGTATGGTAATCCAGGACAATATGTTCCAACATCTGCCTCTCCATATGATGCCTGACCTGCACCACTGACCCTCTTTATTGCACTGCCACACACCCTTTCCCCACACACCTCTTTCCCCTCATCCTTTCTCCATTCATTTCATCATAATTCTCGAACATGACCTGTACTCATCTTTATCCGATTTTATCCACCTTAACTTGAGCCAGTCAATGGATCTGATGTGCAGTTTAAAGGGGATCTATAATCGGATAGACTTTATGATAGATAGATAGATAGATAGCCAATAGTGGAAAATAGGTAACTACATGTAAAATAATGATTAATAATAGGGGTACCCAAACCAAAATGACTATGTAAACTAGCAAAATAACTATTCTTATTTCTAAATGGGTAATAATGTGTCCTTCCCTAGTGTCATTTCTGTAATTTCATGTATGTGTATGCCCTGGAACTAGGTGTGTCTACATTCTGTTCTTTGTTGTTCGAAAAAATAAAAAATATAAAAAATAAAAATGAAAGTAGGTCTGATTTTGTTTTGAATTAGGATTAGATATTCTTGATGTATAATTAGTGTCTAGACTAGTATGGCCACCCTTTCTCCTCCTGTCCCGTCTTTTCAGTGGAAAACCAACAACATACAATTATATTTCTTCACTTAATCACAAACAGTTCCTGCGGTGGACTCCTTGTACTACAGTGGACCAAATGGTATGATTTAAAATATATTTCCTTTACAGAGTTAAGATAGGACTACCACAATGTGACAACGTCTGATGAGAATGTCTAATTTCTGCACGTCTTCTGTGTTTTTGAGCCTCCTGCCTAATATCAATGATAGCATGGGGGTCAATACAGCTAGATTAACACGCTTTAATGTACAATGTCTCACTTATCCGCCCGGAGCAAAGCGCTAACTGCCAACCTTGTACACTTAGCGCACTATTGCCTTAAAAGACCTTTATTTGATGCTAAGCCGCTGCCACCGACTAGATGGATGTGTTTGAACCAAGAGTAATATGAAGGACGGGGTTAAAATCATAAAGAGATTAGCACGTGTCACAGAGGTCTGCACTTAACGTAAAGCTGGGCCTCTTTATTCTCATGCACGCACTTTTGAGCCGTCATGACACCATTTCACGTCTGGGATTATACAGAAGCCTGCTCATCATGTGTAAATTCATGGGAGTAACAAGATCTTACACATCAATGACAGACAAACCCCTTACAATACAGACTCAATTGTGCATTTATGACAGAGGGTTAAGTTTTTAATACCTATTTGATCCGGCAGTCCTCAAATCCTGTCCATAAAGAGTGCTGCAAGATGAAACTATTGCACGGTGGCAAAGATGTGAAGGCGTAAATACATATTGTGGATCAGCTGTGATAGCTGAATAACCACACTTGTAATCAATAGATGCATTGTGCTGTAACTTTGAGTAATTAGCACCGCGATTATTCATGTAGTCCTCTTCTGTCGGGAAGTGGTTCCGCAGCGATATTGTCTTTACAAACAGAAGTGTCTCAAACGAGGGTCCCAGAGGAAATCCAGCCACATAGAGACATCTGCACTCGCGTCGGGAAATCCACAAATCCCTTTTATTTCTGACAAAGCCTTAATCTCCCCTGCATATGTTTTATGGGAGGATTGTCCTTCACAGATCTGAAACTGAGATGTTTTTGTGACCTCGAGCTCTTGTTGGTCAGAAAAAAAACAGCTTTAATCAATGTGAATGTAATTCGATACGGCTGCAAGACAAATATACAATTTGAATAAGCACATTGCAAAGATGTCATTATTTGTAATATTGTTGCCATTTTTGCTTGTCTGTACAACTGTTTTTAAAGAAATTAGATTACTAATAGATACTGATTGATATTTCAGTCTTCCATAATATAATTGACATTGGTCTGTTTAAACTATATGAAGCCACAATCAAAATTACAAGAATGGGTTGCACTAGAGTAGTCTTGCACAGTTTTTCCAATGTGGTTTTACTGCAAATGGCAAATCAATTCTTGTATCTTGTATAATTGCACTACAAATACAAAGATACTTTTATATTTTACTCACATCATTCGACCCTATAATCTTGTGCCTCTAAAGTTGTATATACATTGAGTATAATCTAGCTCAGTACATGACAGCCCACCAACAACTTAACAAACAAAAACGTATTAATTCTGAACTTAAATCATTGCTGAAAGATTGGAGACAGCTGGTTTACACTGCTCCATCTTTTTTTCAGCACTGTAAAACATATGCTGGCCGCTCAGCTGACAGGTGCACATGTACGGCGCACACTTTACTTCACCTCTAACCCACATTTCCCATAATTCAGCCAGTGTGAGCGGTAAGTGATTTAGAATTCCCCATTTTACACATACGCACAGTCTACACGTGCAGCTGGTTCTTCCAAATACATACATCCCATTTTATGATAATACAAGAGACGGGAGGTGAAGTGCTGAACATGAGGTTAATGTGTTTCAGACAGGCAGCTGAGAGGACGTCTGCTCTACCTCTTAACCCGCAGGAGAGTCCCAGGGGTCCTTAAGCACGCATGGATGTGAATATGTGGGGTCCGCTACTGTCCATGCTCGCAAAAAAAGAATAGACAAGTGAAAAGGGCAGTAATGTATTTCACTTGCCATGACCCATTTCAAAGCGGTCCCTAATCCCCCAATTTTAAACTGGGATGTGCGAAAGCGTAAGGCAGGCATGTCCAAACTCAGGTCCGGGGGCCCTTTACCTTGTCACTCCAAGTAGTTAGTGGTAGTAATGGTGCTAATGTAGCTGGTGAGATGGTAAAAATGTGTCATTCAGCCAACTTTAGCTCTGTTATAGATCGTCATAAAGCTCAGAACAGCCATTTTTTCAGTCCGTGATGTCGTGATGAGCCAAGACACGTGTTGTTTCTGGGTCTAAGATAGAAATCCATTTTATTCATTGTGTTTGTTAAATGCCCGATCTTGGTGCATATTCACTGGCAGGCAGGTACGTTTATTTGTAAAGCACAGTTCATACACGAAGCAACTCAAAGTACTTAGCAAATGATTATATGTTTCTATATTGTATACACTTCATACAAGGCATTAAAATAATCACAGTGCAAAAAAAATAGTGAAGACGGTTCCAGATTTTAGTTGCATGAATCTGAAAAGCAGCCTCCCCATGTTTAGTTCTGACTCTGGGCACTAGCAGGAGTCCGGTCCCTGTGCTCCTCAGAGTCCGAGTTGGTTCTTATGGCACTAACATGTCCTTGGTGCGAGCAAGCAGAGCTGTTTTAAAGTCTATTTTCTGAGCCACCGGAGGCCAGCGCAGAGACCTGAGAACTGGACTAAT